>JAURVB010014099.1:0-88133 GCA_033002965.1 Piper betle | reverse complement strand
TCTCTTCCATCATCATCAACCGCTTCTCTATCATATTTGGGCATGGAGATCTCCATGGCTTTCTCACTGAACATCTCCATTGTTGGTTTCTGTTCTCTCTTGATGTGTCTGTTGTTCACAATGAGCTACTACTTATTTAAAAGAAAGAGAGAGGAGAGTGACAAGGAACAGTGCAAGTGGGAAGAGCCAAAGTTAATTGCTTGCAGATGAGAGGAGAAGAGATATTCAGTGAACCTTGGCTCATGTGAACCAACAAAACTGGCTTCTGTCTGCATTTGTTTGTTGGTATTGGATTAGCAGGTTCCATCTGTGTTAAATTTTGTGCCTTTTGGATTATGAATTATGGAGGGTCTTGGCTTGATGGTGTGCTTGTCTTAGAAGATAATTAAGAAGTTTAATTATGGTGTAGTTTTTGTGGTATGGTTACAGGGATACTTAATTCCTTCTTGCTTAGACATTATACAGTTTGTATAATGCATGTCTTGAAGTATAGACTAAGCTTAATGATGTGCTTAATTTGTACCATGATCTACTTTTACATTTATCCGATCATTTACTCAACATAATATCATTAATTTATCCAATAAAAATGTCATTAATAATTAAACAATTTCATCTTCACTATGGTTGGAAATAATAGCTAACAAACAATAGTATCAATTGAATAATAACTTAGCAACATTAATATAGTATTCAGTGTGTCCAACTAAAAATGAATAGATATTATACATTATTGCTGGCATATGTATACTATATATACAGTATTAATCTTTCACATTTTTCATGATTAAGATGGTATACATTCTTTAGATAAAAAAATTTCTTTCATCTGGTATACAAAGAGTTGCTAGCTCAATTATAAATCAACTCGCATATAATACAAGAGTCATGCTATGCCGATGTTCATCACTCACGTTCTCCACTCACGCTATGAAGTAATAAGGATAAAAATTAGTTATAATCCATAAAATTTAACTTAAATAGTTATACGAGGATGTAGGTGGAGAATGTGGGTGGATAACGCAAATATAGTATTTTTCGTATTACAATTATAAGATCATTGCTACTAAATATCATATCATACTTAATTTTCTGATGATTTTTTTTCATGGTATTTTTCGTATTACAATTATAAGATCAATAGGTGATACAAAATTGTGGGTCAACACATTTCATAGGTAAAATATCACAAGTGGAGTTGTGATACACATGTATGGAAGGCTCACACCCTCATAAAATGGGCCATTGTGATTGTACTGGGGCAACAAGAACGGTGTAGTGTAATTCATGGTATGGTTTGTCAAAGGAGAAGATGAAATTTGGCAAAGAAAATTTGTAATATGACCATCATTTGATCAACTAGTGTGTATGATCATTCACGTGTGTAGTGGAATAACATCCTATTTCATGTCCACTCATTTTTTTCATTGAAAAGTGGTTTAGCTATCATGAATTGGACCAAATTTGATTTAAAATTGATGTAGTTTCTTAGTTTTATTAAATTATATTAAGTGTGATTTAATTATGTGAATTTTCCAGGGTATAATTAATTGGTCCCGTGTAGGAAGAGATTTTTTTTTTGAGAAAATGTCATAAATAACTGAGTTTTAGTATTTTCTATCACAAATATAGTCAGATCTCAAATTTTTATTTCATATATAACTAATTTATATATTTTAAGAATATTTTACTCCTAATATTTATTTTGATAATGTACATACCCTTAATTTAATTTTAAAATTTATGTTTTGTATAATGAATGATATTTCATTTTTCTAAATAGCTCATCAATAATATAATTTTATATTCTATTTAATATTTATTAGTTAATTTTTCATTTTTGTATATAATGTTGCAAAAAAATATAATTTTTATTTACTATATATTTTGGTATTAGAAAAATAAATCTTATGGATATTTTTGTAATTATTTTTAAAAAATAATAGAATTTAGTCAAATTGATTTTAAAAATAACTATTTCTGACATAATTTTGTAAATTTGGCTATTTTTGAAAGAAAATTTTGAAATATAATTATTTATGATATATATATATATATATATATATATTTATATTAAAGTGAGGAGGCCACAAATTCTTTATTTGACAGGTTTTTCTCAACCGCTTTTACATTGTTATGATAAATTAGTTCCTTTCTTGAATAATATGTTTAAAGTTTAATAATTTACCACAAGCTTGCGTGAAAGTACTTGCATTAACCTATAATAAGTGTTTAAAAACTAGAAGAAACTACTGAATTCTCTGTGCTGGTTGATTGGGCCTTGTTACAAAATGGCAAGAGCCATACTATATATTACATATAGACTTTATTATAGATATATATACATTGGAAGTACATAATAATTTCTTTTTCCAAGCAGGTGGACAAAAGTAAAGCACAAATCTTTGTGTAGTCACATCTATTGACTTCACAAGCACTCCTTTTAGACTCAAGTCTTCCAAGCAAATAGCTAAGCTCAATATTCTGTGGACATGACTCAAGGAAAGGAAAGAAAGGAGACCAGAGACAAATGATATCTACAATGAGACCTGTGATTGCATTATTGAGAATTATACAATGGTGGTGTGCAAGTTGGGCATATAGCAGCTCAAGCTCTGGCCTCAAATTATACAAAACAAGGTGACATCTCTTGACAGGCTTATTAAAAGAGCTAAGTACAATTTGTGTTGGAAGAAACTTTCGAAACATCATGTTCAAAGACCCTTTTTGAGTTTTGGGTCTTTTGCCATGTAAAATAAAAACAAGGAGAAATGTTTATAATTTCTTTTATAGTTGTTTTTAAAGCCAAAGAATTGTGAATGACCAACTTTCCACCAAATTGATGTTCAAGTGTTTTTTGAGAAGATCGGATGATGTTTGAGCATAAAATTTAACTCGAGTTATGTGTGGTTGAAAGCCTACATTTTTTATGGTTCAATTGAGATTAAAGGTTTAATTTTGCCACTCAACATTAAATTTTGTTGTCAATGATTTAGCTTGATTAGTGCAAGTTGATGGATTTAATTATTTCTTGAAAAGAATTAATTAAATTAAAGGTGTTAAACACATCTTCATTAATATATTAAATTTTATCAAATAAATATTAGACGTGAAACTAACTTACACAGATTTGGAGACTTATAATTACATGACCTACCACTTTGGGTTGAATTAGAATTTGGAACATACATACTCTCTTAGCATGCATGGCCGCTACAAATAATTCTAATCTAATTATTTGATTGTGATCATTAACAAGTTCTTGGCACATTCATGTTTTCCCAATCGTACAATACAAAGCTCTCGGGCAAACTAGGACTCTCTTATTTGATGGGCCTATTTTATAAATTACAACTCGCTCCAATGATGAAAATAGATAATGTCAAGCCCATAAAAACTAAGAAGTAGTCAAGATAATGAACCTTAGTACTTGAATATTATCCTTCCTTTTTTTCTTTACTCTTTTTTATGCCTTGTTCTTCGTTCAATGTCCAAATTATATAATCGTCCTTCAAATTTCTTCGTGCCACGAGTTAGCTACATCATATGCAATATTGTCATCTATGTAAGCGCATGGTGCATGCTAATTTATATTATGCAGAAACCATGCAGAAATAAATATCACACAATAATAAGAATTAGCTTCTTATAACACAATCGCCACTTATTAATAAAAGGAGAATCAGCAAAAAGTAGGTCATTATTTAACCAATTAAAATAAAAAAAACAATTTTAATTATTATGATTTATTTTCTCATTTAATTATAATTTTATTTAAAACCGGAGTCTATTTCTAAGATGTAATTTTAGTATATCTCATTTTTTCAATGAGGGACCATATTTAAAACTAGAGTCTATCATCAGAGGGACTATATTTAAAATTAGAGTCTATCATTATAATTGATCTTATAATTCAATGAGGGTCTATCCCTATAAAATTAGAATCTATGATCTCTAATGTAAGATGCAACATTGCCTAGTTTATTAGCAGCTAGTATCAACTACCTACTCCCCATTTATTAATTACTAGGCAAGATCTCGCGCTTTTGTACGGTCACTATTTGAGATAGATTCTAATTTAATAAATAATTAATCTTATTAAATAATAAGACAGTTTATAATAATGTAATATCTTATAAATAGTATAACTCCCAAACTGGTTTCATAAGAATCAGAGGGGAGGAGTTAACTGGTAAATCAATTGAGCAAAATTTTAAATTCATTTATGATAAATATTATTAGAAAATAGCACTAAAACACGGTGAAACCCAATAAAATCCCTAGAATCTTTAAATCGTCGTGGTGTCACAGTGTTGAAAATTAGTGATTATTGATTTCAATGAAATGTATACAATACAACAATGTACAAAAATTCAAATATTGTAATCATCTAGAATCCATAGCCATTAATATTCGAATAAAGTGAAGCATTCCCCGGAGTGACTCTTGCTCCTTAGCATGATATAAATCTACATGTTTTAAAAAATAAATGTTTGTAACAAACGTTATTGATCCTCACTTAATAAATGAACCGCAAACCGTTCAAATTACACAAACCGCATTAACTCTAAGCTAGAACTAATTATTATTCAAGGAGAAATGCTACCTCAGTCGTAGTGAGACACTTTCACTAGTATAGTACAAAATGATATCCTGATATAATATGGTCCAAATAATATGGTAGCATAGTATACTACACTTGAGTATAACAGGGTAGTAAAGAATCATATTTGTAGTCCCTGGAAACACCATTAGGGTAAATGGACATCATCAACAGGGATACAACAACAATAGTAAATATCTGGACAGCCAATCATTAGGTATAGCAGTCACAATAAGCACCTAGTACATTCAGCCAATAAGTGTAATAGTACAGTAACTACGACAATATCAATAATAGTTTAATAATAACAATAATAATAATAGCAGTAACGATATCAGTATTAGTAACTATAACATTATAGTAACAATAACAATGACAATAACATTCACGAGAATAGTAATAGCAATAGTCTCAACAATCTTAACAGTGACTTAAATAATAATAGTAACAAAACGGAAGCAGTAATAGTAACGGTAACGGTACAACCACAATAATAATATCAGTAACGAAGACAAGGAAGCAGTAATAGTAACGGTAACGGTACAACCACAATAATAATATAGGTAACGAAGACAATATCAGTTACACTAACCATACTTACATAACACAATCAAGTAAAATTCAATAAGCTCCACATAATTGGTGAGAACCACAACATAACATTTATTTATTAGTAACCCTAAGATGAGTCCTATGGATTTGGTATTCCAACTCCTAGCAATTAGTCAGCATCAACAAATGGTCTCCATGTACATAGTTCGATATCCAAACTCACTTACGTTCAATATGACATGCAATTCATATTGTACAGTATTCAATGTCCTTAATAATTATAACAGTAAAATAATTGAAATAACCCAATTAATCAGTCAATTGTCAATCAGAGTCAAACAATTAATAATTAAAATAGTTAAAATAATTGTTCGGGCGCGGGTTCGTCCGCTGGTGCGGGTTAGAGTGTTCCCGCGTCGGGTTGGAAGGGTTCGGTGGGACCGAGGCGCCCTTGCCGCGCAAAGAGACAGCGGGATGGGACTAAAGAGTCACAAGTATCCAATAACACTTAGACAATTCTTATGCACTCGGTGGGATGGCCATTTCCAATCCTAATTATTCATTTCCAGAAACATATCATGCTTGAATGCATGAAAATTGCAACTGCAATGCTGCTTCAACTTCAGCAGGGAAAGATTGTCTTCCTCCTAGCAGCAACATCAACCTTCAATGGCGACCTTAATTGCAGCAGGGTGGATTTCAGCAATTCCTTTAATCAGCAAGACAGCGACATGACATTTCCTTCCCCTTGCTTCTTCTCCAATGGCAGCAACAAGCAAGGATGGAGGAGTAGGGCGTCCTCCTCCTAGCAGCAGCAAGCAAGGATGGAGGAGTAGGGCGTCCTCCTCCTAGCAGCAGCAAGCAAGGATGGAGGAGCTTCTTCAATGGCAGCAACAAGCAAGGATGGAGGAGTAGGGCGTCCTCCTCCTAGCAGCAGCAAGCAAGGATGGAGGAGTAGGGCGTCCTCCTCCTAGCAGCAGCAAGCAAGGATGGAGGAGCTTCTTCAATGGCGGCAACAAGCAAGGATGGAGGAGTAGGGCGTCCTCCTCCTAGCAGCAGCAAGCAAGGATGGAGGAGTAGGGCGTCCTCCTCCTAACAGCAGCAAGCAAGGATGGAGGAGCTTCTTCAATGGCAGCAACAAGCAAGGATGGAGGAGTAGGGCGTCCTCCTCCTAGCAGCAGCAAGCAAGGATGGAGGAGTAGGGCGTCCTCCTCCTAGCAGCAGCCTGGGCGTGGAACACCGTTTCCAGCCCCTCTCCCCTTTCAACCTGCAATGGCGTCCTTCTTTATAGTAAGCGAACAGCAACTTCGTCTTCTCAATGCAATGACTTCATCTTCTCCATGCAATGACTTCGTCTTCTCCATGCAATGACTTCGTCTTCTCAATGCAATGACTTCGTCTTCTCACTACTTCGTCTTCTTCAATCTCGTGGACCCCTTTCCCTCCTTCCGAATAAATCTCACGTATCTTATTTCTATTAAATTAGGCATAACCACGGGTTCAACCACGACTGGCTGGGTTAACCGTCATGATTGAGCCGAGGGGTGCCGTGAAAAATTTGGACGAACAATAATCAATTCAGTCAATTCTATCAACTTAATTAATCTGGTCAAAATAGTCGATAATCGATCAAAATAGTCAAATAATTGATCAATCAAATAGTAACCATTTAACCGATTAACGTTTAGATAGTTAGCGGTCAGTCAATCAATCAAATAGTTGGGCAGTCATTCAATGCCAAAAATATGATTATTCAATTAAAAACCTTATATTGGGAAAACACGATTCAAATAAATGGTAAATAACTCAAAAGAGTCTGCGATGGCCTAAATCATTGACAAATTACGTTCTATATCAAACACAGTATACTAAGAATTTATCAGGTATAAATTACTGATAAATAAATAAACATATACATGTTGTATATCATAACAATTTCAATCAATACAGAATGTGCAGTAAATTCGAAATATATTCAGAACAGTAGTTTGAGCATTAAATAATGCTTAGCAAATAGTCAGAATTTTACAGTAATTTTCAGGATTTGAAACGGTCATTGAACCATTAAATCGGTAAATGTACAAAAATATTACTCAATAATAAGAAAAAATAAAATAATCAACAAATCAGAAAATGTAACATACCACCAAAAATGTGCAATCAAGGGTCTTGCATTCCATAATTATTATGAAGAAATATTCCTCCAACCGTTCAAAAACAATAGACAACAGAGTTGAAACGGTCGAATCCAAGTCGAACCAACTCGGTCCGGGTCGGTTAGATAAATTGGTTCGGGTCGAGTCAAACAGTCCATAACCATATCCGACCAGCACACCCGATCAAGCCTGAGCGCCAGCGGTGGGCCGGAGTGAACTTCCGGCATGACGGGCGACGAAGACCGGCCGGAATTCGACCTGAAATCCGACGGAATACAGCGGCGATGATGGTGGTCACCGGAAAATTGGAGGGTTCATGCGGGTAAAGCCGGCGGCGGCAGTCACAATGTTGGTGACAGTGACGGTGATCGGTTCTCCGGTCGGCCGAAATTGGCCTCGCAAACTTTAATTCATGCCTCCGACGATCTCGACGGTGATCGCGTTCGGCGGTCGGCGGCGTTTGACTCGACTGTGTACGGGGTAGTAGTGGCTGGAATTGGGTCCCCGGTGACAGAAATCGACGGCGGTGCACCAACGGCGACTGTGAGCAGAATGGCTACTTTGGCCCTCATTTCCCAGTGAACGGCATGACAGTGAACGGTAAGACTTATCCGGGCTGGTAGCAGACACAACAGCAAATCGATCGGCGGTGGCGGTGTGCCCGGCGACGGCCTGTTGACGACATATGGACGGTTGAAAAACTTCCACGACCCACGGTCGGTGGGAGGGACAAACACACGAAGGTTGGCATATGAGGGGCAAAATGATAATTTTACCCTTTTGAGCTGCCATCCCTACACGTCCAACACGTGGCAGCTTCGGTATGCATGTTGACAAATGAAAGATATACATATTATATGCCAATTGTAGTAAAATCATCCGATCACTGTATTGTCCATAAATTATAATAAATAATAAATAATAAATACTTTAAAAAATTTTCAAAAAATAAAAAATACCCGTATATAATAACAAACATATCAGTCAATTCAGTCACAACAAACGGTATGACTAAAAAATCTAATATACATATTAACCTTGATAATCGAATGCCGATAATATTTGGTTAATAAGTCAAATTAATTCAAATCAACCTAACCTCGAGCCGACCAACTCAAATGATTAGAGTAAAATCTTGGGCAAAACATGGATTTGACATATAGATTGTAATTTTAAGATAAATATTATTAGTTAAATAGGGAGATAAATTAATAAACTATATTAATTTATTTTATTATTTTATTTTGTTTGGTTTAAATTCTTGCTTTTTATCACGGGACGATTTTTAAATTCCCTTTTATTAATAAAATATCAAATATATTATCATTTCTTTACCATCCCCCAAAGCTGGTTATACCAGTTTTACCATTTCTAGTGAGCTTTTCAGTAGTGACCAGTAATAATGGCTGATTATTGCCATGTTCAAAATTTCATACGTCTTGCTTATCGGTTTGAGTCTCATGAGATGAGAGCAAAGAAGACCTTGTTTAATCTTATAGTTATTTTTCGAGGAAAGTAATACATACTGATAACTCCGTGAACTTATAAATATAGATGCATACATATAAATACATATAAACTATATAATGCATAGATATAGATGAATATGAATATATATATATATATATATATATATATATATATATATGGAAATAAAATATCTTAATATTTTTTATAATTTTAAATATTATATCGTACCACTCAATTATATCCAGCTTGATAGGTTTAAGCTTTGTACCATTCCTAATCCTTACCCATTTTTTTAATATAATTTTTTACAAAATTCTGTTTTTTTATAATATCGATAATAAAATATAATTTTAATATTTAATAAAATATTTTATTATAATTTTAAAATTTAGTTAAACCGGTTTGATAAGTTGAACTAAGTAATACTCAATTCTGTGAAGGCACCAACCCCTTGGCCGTCCATCTCAATTGCACCACCCAAAACCGGCCATGGTCTCCATCTCTCTCCCATCCCTCTCTTTGCTGCGGTGCGAGAGTCGGCCATTGATAGGAGTTCGAGGTCTCCACACCCAATTGGAGTCATCAATCCCACTGGACTCTGTCTGGTAGCCGTCGTCGTCAACAGGCACTCGATCAAGACCTCCGCTTCTTTTTTCTTTTTTTCTGGAGTTAGAATTGCGTTACTTTGAGTCAGAAAGTTGGATGCTTTGCCATTTCTAGGTTGGTTTGGTTCGTAAGTGTGTGTGTTTGTATGTTGGTTATCATGGTTTGCTTGGATTGAATTGCATGTTGGTGTTAGCTTGATTTGATATCCCAATTATGCTTTAATGGAATAGATATCTGGAAAAGGATTTTTTTCATTATGGAAAGTTCAAGACGTTGCCTTGGATAAACAAAAGTTCAAGACTTTGTCTTGGAATTTTGCTTTTTATTTTTGTTTTTTTATGAAAAAATTTATGACATGGAGAGTGTGTGTGTGTGTGGGTGGAAAGATGAATGATCAGGGGTGGATATTTTTGGATGTAGTAATGCGAACTTTATTAGTATTATTATTATACAGCATCATGATTTCTTGATGCCTAGCGGTTTACAAAGATTACTTGTCTAATGTCTTCAGTTAAGAGGGGAGTGACTGCTAACTGATATCAGATATGTCTTAGTTATACAGAGAAAATTAGTTATTGGTTTTTTTTTTCCAATTTTGTTTGTTTTTATTTTGGTGTTTACTGTATGAATATAGGTAACTCATTTTGTTCTTGCATATGTTTGATTTAGGTGGTTGGAGTTCTTGGCCAAAGATTTGAAGTCATGGATTGCAGCTTGCCGGAGGATTCCTTGTTTCTAGGTTTTGATAGTTCTACACAGTAAGTTTGTGTTTATTTTCTTTCAACTGCATGTTCTGTTTCTTTTTCTTCTTTGGATGAGGGGTTCATCAATGGACTTGGTGATTTTCAGTGCTTTTCTTATCTTCTCTTTGGTGTCCTTATTTTGCTGCTTAAACCAATTTTAGAGTTCCCTGTACGTCTTCCTGTTGTAAGTGATGTCTTTTGTACATGTGCTGCTTTTGTAGATTGCCTTTTTATTAACATACTGATAATTCTTTATTTGATTGATTATTTATCTCTGGATAGAGAGATTGACATTGAACCTGTAGATTGCATATTGTTGTCATCCACAAGTTTATGAGTAAAGGACCGTCTCTTTAGAATTTATGTATTCCAAGTTACAAGAATTATCTGCTTTAATTTCTTGGCTTTCTCATTGTAGAAACTTTTATATGGATTGTCGTTGAAGATAAAAGCAAAATAGACTCCGGTCATTCTTGTAACTTAATTGGAAAGTGATATAGTTCTGTTTTGTCGTTGCAGATCTTTAAAAGCAACTGTGTTGAATTCCAGCTTTAATATTGTTGCCTCAGAGATTGTTCATTTTGACACTCACTTGCCGCACTACAAGACTAAAGACGGAGTTTACAGAGATCCCAAGGAAAATGGCAGAATCGTCTCAGCCAACTTTAATGTGGATTGAAGCTTTAGATCTCATTCTGGAAAAATTCATTCAATCCAAGTTGGATTTTGGAAAAATAGTAGCTATCTCTGGTAGTGGCCAACAACATGGTAGTGTCTATTGGAAAAAAGGAAGTTCTGAAATATTGACTTCCTTAAATCCTAATGAGCCGCTAGCAACCCAACTTAACGATGCTTTTTCAACAAAAGAGTCACCAATATGGATGGACAGCAGTACCACATCTCAGTGCAGGGAGATAGAGAGAGCTGTTGGTGGTGCAATGGAATTGTCAAAGCTAACTGGCTCACGTGCATATGAAAGATTCACTGGTCCACAGATCAGAAAGATATTTGAAACGAGTAGGGATGTGTATGCAGATACTGAAAGAATATCTCTTGTTAGTTCTTTCATGGCGTCTCTTTTCATTGGCAACTACGCTAGCATTGATGAAGCAGATGGAGCAGGAATGAATTTGATGGACCTGAGACGGCGAACTTGGTCTGAGATTGCTTTGGAGGTTTGTACCAGATAGTTACGTATCTAATATTTGGCTTTCTTTTAATAATTCAAAACCATTTTTAGGCCACTGCCCCATGTTTAGAAGAAAAGCTAGGAAAGCTTGCTCCTGCTCACGTGGTTGCTGGACTGATTGCTAACTACTTTGTTGAGAGGTTAGTTTTACAATTCTCTCTTTTTTTACAGGTTTTCTCACCCAACCTTTTGTTGATATAAGCTCCTCAATTAAATGTTATATAAAGATCCTGTTTGATTCACGATTCTTGACAGAGGTTGCCTCACATCATATTGTGAGTCCGTCTAGTATGCCAGATGTTAGCAATAAGTAATAGTATTGCATTCTAAGATCCGTGTTAGCCATGCACGAGTTTATTTGGAAAGAAATTATTATAGAATTTCTTAGTAACTTTATCAATAAATAGAGTTTGGTGACAAAAGGTTGTCTTGTCCTTGTCTTTTTCTTCTGAAAAAAATGCACAAAACCTTTTGGCATAATTGTGAGCTTTTTTAAGACGAATGATGTAGTATTTCTATTGTGAAACTTGTAGGGTATCTATTTTTTATTGATTGAATTGTTACACAGATACTGCTTTAGCAAGACCTGCGTAGTTATTCAGTGGTCTGGAGACAACCCTAACAGCTTAGCAGGTATTCATAGATGGTTTTTTCATAATGATGCTATCCTGGATGTCATGGTGGAAATCAAAAGCCTGTACGACGACAAATGAGTTGGTTGGCAGTCGTGGCAGGACCTTTTAGCAGTTGGCAACTGGCATTGCGCCTAATTGCCAACACACTTTTGTTTTCCTTGTAAATATCTACCTTTAATTAATACTGAAATTCAACTAGACCACTGGAAGATCGTGAAGGTTTGCAAAAAGAGCAATTTAAAAATAATGGGATTTGTGTCTAGAGTCTGGTAAAGCAACAACTTTGATTGTTTATATTGAGCTTGATGAATGCAATAGATTTGGTAGCCAGTTTTTATAGGTAGAAATTAAACAAACCTAAAATATTCAGCTTTCTTTTTAGAGTCGAAGTAACATTAACAAATGAAAATAATTCCTAATAAAACGGATTCTCTGCAAAGAAAGGAGAACTCTATCAACTATCATAGACTTGGAGAATTTGTTTGGCACTTGTTATACATTTACAGTTTTGGACACCGTAATGAAAAAATTCATGCCGAGTGTGCTCTGCCTTGATTTTAATTTTTTATGTCTATCTTTTGATCAATGTTTCTTTTCATTTTCTAAGCAAATACTAGTGTAGCCTATAAAATAAGTGATTGACTTTGTGCTAGAAATCCATGAAGCTGTTACTTCTTCTTGTGTGCTGGTGAAAATTGTGGAATGGAGGATTCATTTCCCTAATCTAATCATTTTGAACTTATTATGAAAAATTATAATTATGGCTTTATCATTTAAAAGTGATTCTCAGTTAATGACATCACAGGAAGCAGTTCTTTTAATCAATGCATAGAAAAGTAAATGAGGAATTTTTGCAACACATAACAGGGTTTATAGATAACCAAGAAAATTTTCTTTAAAAATTATGCATCTGGCATGGCAAGCAGTCGTGGTACAAAACTTAATGATTTTCCCTTTTGCGTCATTTTAGCTGTTTATGATCTTATATCTTCTTTTATTGTTTCTTGCTTTACATGTACTCATCTTTATAGGATTAACCCTCAACACTCCAGGAGATCTCGCTATTAGTCTTGGCACTAGTGACACTGTAAGATTACACATGTACTCTTCTTATGTTATTTGATACTAGTCTATGAAGGGTTGCATCAAGAAAGAAGGCTGACCTTGGCCTTATGGGGATTATGAAGAAGATAACTTTAAATTATCATTGGAGACTGAGTTAAACTTCACCTTAATTCTTGTTCTCAACTGAAACTTGAAAACTGAACCGATGTTGGTAGCTCATTTGTTATGTTTTTTAAAGAAGACCAAAATGAGGTTTTGGGCAGAATAAGTAATTTTTTATCGTTAACGTTGTTAGGTTTTGGGCATAACAAGTAATCCCCAACCTGCACTAGAAGGTCATGTTTTCCCAAACCCGGTTGATCCTCAGTGTTATATGGTTATGTTATGCTACAAAAATGGTTCTCTGACTCGAGAAGGTAGAGTGGAGGGGTTCTGTTGTATTTCTTTGGCATTTCAGTTGTCAGTTTTAATGTCTTTTCAATTTAAGTAAGATGAAGCTTTTAAAGTACAGTTTTCTCTCTCTTTTGGCAATAGATGTGAGAAACAAAAGTGCACGACAATTGTGGGATGTTTTTAACACGTTATTGGAGGGAACTCCTCCATTGAATGGTTTGTAGATTTTGCTTTTAAAATGAAGTCTTTAGTGTTACGGGTTAATTTTCTGGTATTTGTAATATTTATGCTTATTTTGTAAGTTGTAACATCTGCCAGGTGGGAAGTTAGGGTTTTACTATCGAGATCATGAAATTCTACCTCCTCTTCCAGGTTTTTCACAAACTTGCATCATCAATTGTTTCCCAATTTCAGCACTAACACAATAATAATTTTTACCAATATTTTTTGTTGATTGGATTAGTTGGCTTCCATCGGTATGTACTTGACAACTTGAGTGAGAAATCTGTAAATGAAACACAAGTGCATGAAGTGAAGGATTTTGATGCCCCTTCAGAGGTTAGTGAATGTGATGATGCATGAATTTATCTCTTTGCTCTTTAATATTTCCATATATTCTCTTTTTGTTGGGTACTGAAAAACTTCACTGAAAGCTTGATGTTTTCATGTTCTTGAAGGTGAGAGCTATAGTTGAAGGCCAATTTCTTTCCATGCGAGCTCATAGTGAAAGATTTGGAATGCCTTCTCCAAAACGTTTGATTGCCACTGGTGGCGCATCTGCTAATAAGAGCATTCTGAAAGTGATGGCAAATGTTTTTGGATGTGATGTTTATACAGTACAGCAGCCAGGTACGTGACTGGTTTTACAGAAACTTCTAGCTCATAAATGCCTTTTCTGTAGCAGACTTAATTTTACTCTCATAGTCTGAAGGCTGCAAACTACGACAATCTGAAGCGTAAGCTAGATATTGTTGTTTCAGTTGGGTTATTTGACTCAGTAGTAAAAAGCTAAAACTACATAATGATTGGGACTAAAGAATTTCAAATCCTTATTACAGATTCAGCATCCTTGGGCGCAGCTCTAAGAGCTGCTCATGGGTGGGTATGCAACAAGAAGGGTAGTTTTATTCCGATATCCCTCATGTATGAAGGCAAACTAGAGCAATCAGCTTTGGGTTGTAAGCTCGCAGCGCCAGCTGGAGATGAGGAACTGCTTTCAAAGTACACCTCGCTGATGAAAAAAAGAATGGAAATTGAGGATCGTTTAGTAAGAGAGTTAGGTCGTGTATGAAGTGCAAAATAAAAACACAGATTTCTTTGTTTTTTTTTTAACAAAATGGGTGCGAAGCATTTGGGTTTCCTCTATGTAGGCCCCTTGCCATCTTTGATCCGTTCAGCACTCAGAAGGTGGAATTTGTACATTTTTTCTTGCAGTACTTATAAAACAAAGGTAAGTTATTTGCTGCTTGATCTTGTTGTTTGATCTTATTTACCTGGTCAAGACAAAGTTGGTCACAGCTGTAAACATTAGGTTAGCTCCAATTCCAGAAGGCTGGTTCTTGCTGCTAGCCAACATTATACCTACCTTTTGATTGAAATGGCTGCTGGGTCTCGTGAATCATCTCCCACTATTTGCTGGTAGTGTAATTAATCCTTTAGATGACAGGGAAGGTTGCTAAAACATCTGCAAGGTTTGGACATATGAAAAAGATATATGGTCAAAAAGGAGAAGAAAGCCTCTAGAACTCCAAGTGGCTATGACAGGCAGGTTGAATCCATTTTTTTGTATTTCGTTGTCATAAGATCTCACTATGTAAGAATGATCCATCTACTAAATGCCAACTAATCATGTAATATAGTGATGTTTCCTTCTGATAGATATACAAAGTATATAACCATATTACATATCTTGGGACCTTTTCATAATTGAATATATTACATGGCGGACACCAAATATCTAAGAATTGAATCGGGTAATATTAGGTGTGACCATCACTGATAGAAATAGACAAATACACAAGGCCAAAAATTGGCATTAAAAAATAACAATACAACTTATCTTGGGTGTGATTTCAACAAGGAAGTTGTTTGTGAAGAATTCAAAGATACGCTGCTGTTTGTAGTGCTCACACTGGAAGAGGTCTGCCTACTCTGTTCTCCCTCCGACCTTGTCAATCCACTGGACGCCGTCGACGATGAGTAGGTGAAGTTAAGCGGCAGTGCTGGCGGTGGTGGAAAGTACATCGGCACCGGCATCTTCACGGGCAAACTGGGCAGCTGTGCCTCAAAATTAAGAACACTAATCACCTGTCTCATTGAGGGCCTCTCATTGTAATCAGGATGTGCACACCATAGTCCCACAACCATCAATCTTTCCACCTGTTTTTCATCATAGTCCAACCCCAATCTCCCATCAATGGCTTCAAAAACAGAACCTTTACCATGTAAATCCCACACCCACTCAACCATCCTAATCTTAGCAGGCTCTTCCCTTGGTTCCACTGGCTTCCGCCCACAAGCAATCTCCAATGCAACAACCCCAAAACTATACACATCAGACTCCCTACTAGCCTTACCAGTTGTAACACATTCTGGTGCCATGTACCCCATGGTCCCTGCCAGGATTGTGGTTTGTGAACCCAGTTCATGGTCCACCAATCTTGCCAATCCAAAGTCACCAAGTTTGGCATTGAACCCAGAATCCAACAACACATTGCTAGATTTGATGTCCCTGTGAACAACACACTGCTCCCACTCTTCATGCAAATACAACAAAGCTGATGCCAAACCGATGGCTATCTTGTACCTGGTCTCCCATGGGACTAAATTCCTCCCACCAAAGAGGTGGGAATCAAGGCTTCCATTGGGCATGAACTCATAAACGAGAAGGAACTCTGCTTTCTCATGGCACCAACCAATGAGCTGCACCAGGTTCCTGTGCCTCAACCTGCTTATGATCTTCACCTCCGAGGCATACTCCTTCTTTCCTTGCTTTGAGCTTCTTGATACTCTTTTCACAGCCACATCCGCGTTCAAATCTCGTAGGAATCCTCTGTAAACCCCTCCAAAACCCCCTCCCCAAGCTTTCCGCTCTCTGAGAAATTGTTGGTTGCAGATTCTAGTTCCTTGTAGGTGAACCTCCTCGGCCCAGTTCCTTTCTCAAACTCATCATCCATGGCATAGTCCCCTTGATCATCATCATGATCAACCCCTTCCTCACGAGCTCCATGTGATCTCTTCCTCCTCCATAGAATAACCAACAAAGTGCCAACCAACCCAATAAAACCAACCACTCCAGCCACCACACCAACTATTACGATTGCATTGTTGTCCGGACTTGGAGGAGGAGGATCGACTAGCTCCAGATTGGAGGTGAACTCCCACGAAAGAACGTTGTGAATCTCAACACCGGATCCGGTAGCAGCCGAGAAACCCACATAAACCAAGGGAGGGAGAACTCGTGTAAGATTCACAATGTGATAAAGAGTTGAGCTAGTGTTCAGCGTGGGATTTTGAGCATAAGTGAGATAGACGGAGAGGTTCATGGAGGTGGCATTGTACATCACCCATGCATTGGCCACCCGGCCATCCTTGAGGCTACTACTCCACGTCACATTCTCGACGGACACGATCGAGTTCACGTCGATCCCGACATGGTCGCCGCTCGGATCAAATGCATTCCGGAAGGTGTCGAATTCGACCGCCACCTTACTACCATTCACGGCAGTGTTGTTGAAATCGACCACCACCGTACTACCATTCACGACAGTATTGTTGAACAGGCCGAGTTGGCCGCCGCCGGAGCCGACGGGGACGTCGGTCCCGTCGGCGGCGAGGAAGAAGGCGAGGCCGTCGCCGGAGAACATCTGGTCGATGGCCTGGATTCGGAAGGAGAAGCGGGTCTGGAAGTCGGTGAGGCGGCCGGTGGCGGGGTCCCAGAGTTGCACCGGGCGGTTGTAGAAGGCCCGGCCGAGGCTGTTGGTGGCGTTCTGGTTCCTCCGGTTCGTGGTCAGCTCGATCACCCCGCCCCCCGGGCCTGCGTCGTCGAGGTAGGTGATGTGCTCGTCGCCGATTTGGAACCGGGTGAAGTTGAAGGAGATGGAGCTGACGTGAACTGGGTTGATCGCCATTAGGAGGAGGAGAAGGTCATGATCGGTGGGGTGGAGGGAGCCATGGTTTGCAGCGACGAATAGTTGAGTTGTTGTGGAAGATAGGGTGGTTTTATGCATATGGATGGTTGACTTGGCTAGAAGATCAGAATAGTCGAGGTTGATCAAGTCATGTAGGAAATAAGAGACGTGTGGAATTAGTCAGAAAAAAATAAATAAAATTGATTGGTTGAATCAAATGCAAATGACCCAGTTTGTTGGTAGAATAAGGTTTATGAAAGCGATAGGCTGGGTGAGTGGATTTTTTCAAAAAATGGAGGGCGGCCGGATAAATATGATTATGGACTCTAAACCAGCTTAAGAAATTTATAACATGCCGAAGACAATCCAGACGGCAAGGGGGATGACACTAATTCACAAAAACTTTTGTTTTCACCCGGCCTACCTGCTTTCATATAGGCATTTGGTCACTACGAATAATTAAATTGGCAAAATAACATGCGACGTATTATGTCATCTTATAAAATAGCATAAATAGGGGAGGCCTTCATCAATAAAAATGTTGCACGCAGGACCAATTAACCAAGTTGCTAAGGGATTACTACTTTCATTTAAACTAACTAACCAGGGAGGGAACTACTTTAGCTAAACAACTTGTCACGTCACATAATATTGAAAATGTGAATCCTAACGATTTGGCAGAAAATAAAATGACTCCACCGGATTCACAGGAAATACTACCAAGCAGTACCAGGGAATTTATTTAAAGAGTGCATCAAAATGAACCAACTTCTCCGGACCCACCACAGAAAACAACAAAGTTTCAGACGCCTAAAAGGAAACGACACAACACGACATTCCTGGAAATCCATAAGAAAACAACAAAGTTTCAGACGCCTAAAACGAAACGACACAACACGACATTTCCTGGAAATCCATAAGAAAGACCACACAGAACACACGACAAACACCGGCAACACAAACCATACGACGACCAGATTACCTAACAGTAGTCATCGTCGTCGACATCGTCATTCTCGTTAGACTCGATGCCCACCTCCTCATAGTCTTTCTCCAATGCCGCAAGGTCCTCCCTAGCCTCCGAGAACTCACCCTCCTCCATGCCCTCACCAACGTACCAGTGAACGAAGGCCCTCTTCGCATACATGAGGTCGAACTTGTGGTCGATGCGGGAGAAGACGTCGGCCACGCTGGTGGAGTTGGAGATCATGCACACGGCTCTCTGCACCTTGGCAAGATCACCGCCCGGAACCACGGTGGGGGCCTGGTAGTTGATGCCGCACTTGAACCCAGTTGGGCACCAGTCCACAAACTGGATGGTCCTCTTGGTCTTGATGGTTCCGACCGCCGCGTTGACGTCCTTGGGCACGACGTCTCCCCGGTACATGAGGCAGCAGGCCATGTACTTGCCATGGCGAGGGTCACACTTGGCCATCATGGAGGACGGCTCGAATGCAGAGTTGGTGATCTCGGCCACGGAGAGCTGCTCGTGATAGGCCTTTTCGGCTGAGATGACTGGCGCATACGAGGACAACATGAAATGGATCCTTGGGTAAGGGACCAGGTTGGTCTGGAACTCGGTGACATCCACATTGAGTGCACCATCGAACCTCAACGAAGCAGTCAGCGAGGAAATGACTTGAGAAACCAAACGGTTTAGGTTGGTGTAAGTGGGGCGTTCAATGTCAAGAGACCTTCGGCATATGTCATAGATTGCTTCATTGTCCAGAAGAACAGAAACATCGGTATGCTCCAAGAGAGAGTGGGTGGAAAGCACACTGTTATAAGGCTCAACGACGGAGGTGGACACCTGGGGTGACGGGTAGACAGTAAAACCAAGCTTGGACTTCTTGCCATAGTCAACCGACAACCTCTCCAGGAGAAGAGAACCAAGGCCAGAACCAGTACCACCTCCCACAGCATTAAAGACAAGGAAGCCCTGGAGACCAGTGCAGTTGTCCGCAAGCTTGCGAATGCGATCAAGGCAGAGATCGACTATCTCTTTTCCAACTGCACGCAACGGACCACCAACAATGAAAAATCAAAGCCTTGCCAAATGCAGATATTATAAAAAACAGCATGAAAAAAGATCGAGCCTTACTGGTGTAATGGCCGCGAGCAAAATTGTTGGCAGCATCTTCTTTGCCGCTAATCAGCTGCTCAGGGTGGAAAAGCTGGCGGTAGGCTCCAGTGCGAACCTCGTCAATAACAGTGGGTTCAAGATCAACAAAGATGGCACGAGGAACATGCTTGCCGGCGCCGGTTTCACTGAAAAATGTGTTGTAGGCGTCGTCTCCTCCTCCAACAGTTTTGTCACTGGGCATTTGGCCGTCAGGCTGAACATACAAATACAAATAAATAAAACAAACAAAAAAAACAAAAAACAAAATTATTGTGAAATATGAAATCTTCCATTTACTGTATGAGAATAAACATAATTAGGATCTCTTAATTATGTAATCATACAATTTTAAGACAGAGTGATCAGTTTTCATACAGTGTTCACTCTCAAATTACAATTCTTCCCAACTGTAGTGTAGTTTGCTATAAACACAAATCATCAAGAAATTATGCAAAATCTCCGAGTAGAAGATTGTAAGCAGCTCAGAACAGATAAATCAAAACCACCTAACTTGTAAGAAATTAAACAATGGTGCCCCATTTCTAACCTCGGATGAAAGATGAAACAATAACAATACTTCACAGAATCACAATGCATGCATCTGCTAGTTGTACTTGACATGCACACAAGCAAGCACTAGAACAGATCCCGAACAGATAAATGTCAGAAATGTGGAACATTACTTGGAGAAAAACCAAATAAACAACCCTCAAAATCATAAATGCGTATGTCTGGAAACAAATTCAAAACAACTTCTAATCATGCAATATATGAGGGATGTGCGCAGAGCATAAATCAAAGTACAACTTGTAGTTTTTATACCCACATCCCCCATACAAACATGAAAATGGTACGATGTATTAAGCATGTTTCTCATTAATAAGAAAATGCACAGAATTACACTATACATTATGCCAAAAAAACAACGTTTACAGGTCAGTTTCTATGGCATAATCTCAGATCTAGGACAACCAATTCCAAGAAGAACACAATCGAATCCATCCGCCAATTCGAAATCAAATTTACTGCAGAAATGAAGCGTACGCCCAACAAATCACAAAGTCAACAAAACCACACCCCATTTCCAAAACCCAGCAATCATTAATCAACAAAGATATACCAGATCCACCAAAAACAATGTCACAATGCAGATCCAAACACAATTCATCATAAAACCCCTCAAAAACACACAACAAACCACAAATCCATCAACCAAACACCATAGACCACCAAATCCATCAAAACAAACACCAAAATATGCCATAAGCCAAAGTAAATCAAACCTAAATGTCATGTTCAAGGCAGTAACGCAAGACTACACATAATCGACATTAGATAAACGCATTTACAAGTCAGATTCATTCATCAAACAGCACAAATTAACACATCTACCCCGAGACAATTCCAACAACAACACTATCGAATCGATCCCGCCATTTCCAAATCAAATCGACAGAAACAAAACACAAATAAGCACAAAAGCAGGATAACACCGCATTTTCATAGCCTAAACAAGCATCAATCCATCAAAATCTACACTAAAACCACGATCTAAACCTGATCCATCACAAACCCTTAACAAAAGCACATCACATCATAGATCCCACCACCAAACATCACCAAATCCACCAAAAAAAGTCCCAAAAAATATTTATAAATAAAAAAAAATCTCAAGGAATCGAACCTGGATGCCATGCTCAAGGCAGTAGAGCTCCCAGCAGGCATTCCCGACCTGGATCCCGGCCTGCCCAATGTGGATCGAGATGCACTCCCTCATCCTCGATCAGACCCGAAGAAACCGGCGAAGAATGCGGAAGAAGACGAAGAACGAGAGGTCGATCGGCGTTTGTGATGACGCCGGCGGCGGACGTGGAACGGCGGAGTTGGTGGTGTCGGCCTTCGCATTTGTAGGGGGAGGAGACGGCTCGGGTTTGACGGCGGTTAGGGTTTGGTTGGGCGCGGTTTGCGGTGGTCCGTTGGATGAGAGGGTGGTGGAGGGTGATCGACGGGTCTGGATCGCTTGAGGGACGGCGATTGGCGATGGCGCCGTTTTCGGCTTTTTTGAAATTTGAATTGGAAGACGTGCGGCCCGGTCGTAGAAGGTTTCGTGACCGTGTCCGATTGAAGTACCGTGTCCGCCGACCGCCGGCCTACACCAAATAGGTTATAACAATCGGACCCAAAAAATAGTGATTAGCCATAAATAAAAGTTTTTGTATGATTTTTTAATTTTGTTTTAAGCCCCCTAAAATTGATTGAGTTTTCTCACTGGGCTCTGTCACCCTAAATAAAGTGAATGAGGAGTCGACTTGGTCGATTTTCAACCGAAATTTCTTATTTGACCAAATTTAAGTTTCTATAAATTGGGCCTGAAAATTTTGAGGCTTTATATGAATTTTGAATTTTATTTTAAATACATAATATAACTCGAGTTTTCTTATTGAATCAGTCGTCGTCAATGTTGAAAATTGATTGAAAAAATTACAAATTGAGCAAGGTTTTTGAATATAGTTTGGAATGCATAACATATAGGGTAAGAGAAATGCCAAATTATAATTTTTTTATTCTAAAAGTGCCGATCAAATACAAATAATTTTTTTTTTACAACATTTTTTCGTATGCATTTTTCCAATGCCATGTTATTAGTTTTAATTCAGCCCAGTGAGTTTCTACGGGCTAAACATCAATTTGATAGGCATAGGTTGGATACATATCAGCATTATGTATTTTCAAATACATTTTTACTAACAAAAGAAAATAGAAAAAAGGAATTTACCTTCTTCATTGCCAGATGGTTTGGCTGTAAGATAAATTATCGTTGACTTTTAGAATAGTCAAACTCGGAAAAGTATTTGTCATGCTATCATTTTTATTGGGTCATACACAGCCTTGTTAGCTGGAAGGGTTTTAGAGCAGATTTGAACTCTTTTTCAGATTGTTGGCTATGTATGGATGTCAATTGTGTGACTCAGGTTTCTTGACAAATGACAAAGATCTTCAACCTGACAAATCATCGGTTTCAATGCCTTGACTTCCCCAAGTTTAGCAAAGCGGCCAAAAAGTTAGTTAATTAACCGCTATATTTGTGTCCATTGTGGGAGGCCAGCTCCCCTCCCTTCCCTCCATTTCCCTCTCTTTGAGTTCTTCACCTTCCACCATTCCTCCAACTTCCAACACCTTACCATCCATCTCCGTGCCGATACCCTCGGACACCCGTCTCCCCAGACGGAGCTTGAACCATGTTCCGATCTCCGGCATTGCTATGCGCTGCCTACGCGTTGATTTTATCGGCTTCCTGCGCTGCTGGGGGCAATATTGGTGTCAACTGGGGTAACTTGGCTTCCCACCCCCTGGATCCATCCGTGGTTGTCGGCATGCTCAAGGCCAACAACATCACGAAGGTGAAGCTATTTGATGCTGATTCGTGGACAGTGAGCTCTCTAGCTGGGAGTGGAATTGAACTCATGTTGGCCATTCCTAACACGCAGCTGCGACGAATGAGCAAAGATTATGACAATGCCAGGGATTGGGTGAAGAAGAATGTCACCAAGTACCTCTATGATGGTGGAGTTGATATCAAGTATATTTATCAGTTTTCTAGTTGATTATTGTGTTGGAATTGTTGGGTCTTTTGTCAATTTGAAGAAAGTTTGGGGGATTGATTTTAGATGATGTTCTCCAGGTATGTTGCAGTAGGCAATGAGCCTTTCTTAAAGACGTACAATGGCAGCTACATCAAGGACACATTTCCGGCTTTACGGAACATTCAGAAGGCCCTCAATGATGCCGGTCTTGGCGACAAAATCAAGGCCACCGTGCCACTGAATGCCGATGTCTACAACTCGCCGGACCATCAACCTATCCCCTCAGCAGGGAACTTCCGGTCGGACATCCGGGACCTGATGGTCGACATTGTGAAGTTTCTCCATGCCAACAAAGCCCCATTTGTGGTGAACATCTATCCCTTCCTCAGCGTCTATGAGAGCCCCGACTTCCCAATTGACTTCGCCTTCTTTGACGGCGGCGCAAAGCCGGTGATTGACAACAAATACCAGTACACCAACATGTTTGATGCTAACCTTGACACACTGGTATGGTCTTTGAGGAAGGCTGGGGTGGGGGACATGAAGATCATAGTTGGCGAAGCAGGGTGGCCAACAGATGGTGATAAGAATGCAAATATAAAGTATGCAAAGAGATTCTATGATGGGTTTTTGAAGAAGATGGCTGCCAACAAGGGCACTCCACTAAGGTCAGGGCCCATCGAGGTTTACCTCTTCGGCTTGGTTGATGAGGACCAGAAGATCATTGCCCCAGGACATTTTGAGAGGCATTGGGGGATCTTTAGATATGATGGACAGCCTAAGTTCCCAATGGATCTGTCTGGTAAAGGAAATGAAAAATGCTGGTAGGGGCAAAGGGAATTAAGTACCTGGAAGAGCAATGGTGCGTGTTCAACAAGGATACCAAGAACCTGAGCTTGCTGCCCGATAACATGAACTATGCCTGCTCATTGGGAGATTGCACAGCTTTGGGGTATAGGTCTTCTTGTAGCAATTTGGACGCATATGGAAATGCTTCATACGCTTTCAATATGTTTTTCCAGATCAATGACCAAGATGTGCGTGCTTGTGACTTCCAGGGATTGGCCACATTAACCACCAAGAATGCTTCAGAAGGGACTTGCCTGTTCCCTATTCAGATAGAGAGTGGAAGCCGTAAAGCTGGAATGGTATTGTCAAGTTTTTCTGTGACTCTGACTGCCTTCTTGCTGTTTGCTTTTGTTTTTTGACATAAATGTATAATGCAACGATTAGTAACTTTAAAGTAAATGTAAGTTTTTGAATTGACATCATGCAAATTTAACGAAATCGTGAAGCTGATGCGCAGGCAGTTGTATATAGATGTATGATACAGAAGAAAATTTGAGCCAAAAATAAAGACAAACAATGCCTTCATATATTGATCAAATATGAGAGAGAAAGGCCGGGTATCACAATTTGACCTCTAGGCTCAAGGTTTAAGTAGTTGCCGAGGTGTTAGCACCACCAAAGGCTTTTGTGGCATGCCCTCTAAAAAATCTGGAGGGTGGCAAGACAAACTCCACCTGTCAATTGTATCTGTATCTAAACATGGATATCACATTGTAGTAGTAACCATGAACAAGGGCCAGATTAGCAGCATGAAAAGTAAACAGACAATATAGTCTTTTTACATTCATACGAAAATAGATTAATTAATTTCTGTAATCTTACTCTAGCATCCCTTCAAATTCAAGCAATTGCACAAGGGAAGCTGTTTACACAAATCAGTTCTTTGCTTAGCAAGATAACAAATGACGTAATCACTAGCTTAGCAACACTAATTACAAGGGAAACAGATAATTTAAGACAATTTCAGCTGCTCATTTCATATGCAACCTTTTACTTGTCACAGTGTAAGCATCTGGAGGTTGCAACAAAAGTACTGTAATTAGGCTTTATGAGTGCCCTAATGGAACCGCATAGTATTTAACTACTACTAGAAGCAAGCAGAATATATACAAAAAAATGGGGAAGAAGGGATAATTGCATGCACTAGCAATATCATAACTAACTTGAAGATCTTGCTTCGATAATTTTGCCACCAGGTTTTAAGCATGTTCATCAAAATGACCTAGGCATAACGCATTCCTATAATAAAGACAAAATCAGATTTATTCAACATCTATCATAAATCTGAAGATAATGTTTACCAAATCTTTAATTTTCTTATTCATTCATCTTCCATATCAATGCAAAGCAAAAACCTAATTAAGATGCTTTTTATGAATTGTTCCTAAGGGAAATTTAAGTTCACTCACTTGCAACAAATGGCATCATTAGAGAAATAGAGAGCCATTAATCCACTCTGTGCAGCAGCTATTATTCCACACAAATCTCATGGGCAAGCTTAATAGGATAAAGAAATATCGTTCTCTATTGCCTACAAGGATATTGGGAAGCTACAGCAACCAGAAAGCATCTCTGGGAACCAAAACCATGCAAGTCAAGAACGTCAGACTAACACCATTTATAAGAACACGAAATCTCCACATAAAGGAACCATCCACAATCACAAAGCCCATAAAAAATATCCTTCCTTCATTCTCAATCAACCAGACCTAGCCGGTGGTAACGAGATCAGTGCATTTAAAAAAAAAAACTTTTGAGACAACCGCTGGCTGCTGCCGGCTCAGTTCAGTTGCAATAGTAAAAAAATTTTTTAAGGCCCGGTCGGACTAGACGGTGGCCAGATCTGGCCGCAACAATTTTTTTTTAAAGGCATGGCCCTATCTAACCAGGCCTTAAAATAAAAAAATTGGCCTGTGATTAGGTTCTAGCCACGGCCGATCGAGCCTCAAAATAAAAATATTAGCCTGCAACCAAGTTCTGGCCATGGCCGGCTGGCTGTGGCTGGAACTTAGCCACTGGCCATGGCTGGAACTTGGTCGCGCGGTGAAGGAGGGAGTAGAAGGTTTTGTGTATGATTTGGGTCGTCCCACAGATCTATTCTTTTTTTATAAAAAAATCCCTAAACCCCCTCCTCCCTTAACAATGCCCACTGTGGTCACTCCGACTAAATCCGATTGAGGGAGGCCTAGTCTGGCTGCCCACTGGCCAAATCCGACTAGGCTTGCCAAGCTGGATCTACTTGCGCGGCCATAGATTTGGTTATGTGGCCTTATGAGCACAATTCCCTCTTCATGTATGGTTGCCTGATGCAATGGAAGGTCCTACGCCTATCTCCGCTCTTATACATGCTGCGACTATGGTCGCAGCAGGAATTTTTCTTGTTGCTCGACTTTTTCCTCTTTTTATCGACTTACCATACATAATGTATTTTATTTCTTTGATAGGCATAATCACAGTATTATTAGGAGCTACTTTAGCTCTTGCGCAAAGAGACATTAAGAGAAGTTTGGCCTATTCGACAATGTCACAATTGGGTTATATTATGTTAGCTATGGGGATAGGTTCTTATCGGCAATGAGGCCAGGTTTGGTCAGGGGACGGCCAAGTTTACCCAATGGTGGCTATGTAATAAAAAAATGTCTTTGCTGTGCCTGAATTTGGTCGATGTCGGCTTGGTCCGGCTGCTGTGGGATGGACTTGGTCGCCGCCGACCAGGTCCTGCCACCGCGGGATGGACCTGGTTGTCCCTCGACCAAATTTGGTTGGGAGTGGGTGGGGGGATGGACGGCTAGGTTTGGCCAGTGGCAGCTAGACCTGGCTGTCGGTGGCAAGATCTGGCAACACCTTTTAAAAAAGTTTCTACCGAGGTCAGATCTGGCCGCTACGGGATGGACCTAGCCATCCCCCAGCCAAATCTAATTGAGGGACGACCGAGTCCAGCCATCACCTTGGCAAGATCTGGCAACGCCTTTTAAAAAGTTTCTGCCGAGGTCGAATCTGGCCGCTACGGGAAGGACCTAGCCATCCCCCAGCCAAATCTAATCGAGGGACGACTAAGTCCAGCCATCACCTTTTAAAATTTTTTTTGTTGTGGCTGAAGACTAGGTCCCGCTAGTGGCGGTTGGACCTAACCGACCCCTGGCTAAATCTGGCTATACTTTAAAATTGGCCGCCACCGACGTCAACGATGGCCTGGTTGCCTAAGCCTTGTTGGTCGGCAATATAACGACCCAGCCTAAAGTATAACGTAATGGCCGACGTCAACGATGGCCTGGTTGCCAAAGCCTTATTGGTCGGCAATATAACGACCCAGTCTAAAGTATAATGTAATGGGCTAAGTCACCTTTTCAACTGTGGTGAACCAAGTTAAATATCTTATCTATAGTCTATTCTCACTTACAAACAGGATCTCATCCCAGTAGGTATTAGATGTTGGACTAAGTTTAGAAAATTTTATCCTCAAAATTCCTACACACAGCCTTCGTTGCTAGCCCCAGCACATATGCCCGTGACTGGTGGCCTTAGCCAACGTCTGTAGTCTAGCCCCGTGATTGGTAGCCTTAGCCAACGTCTGTAGTCTAGCCCACCATCTAATACGGAACTAGGTTGCTCTGATACCATTTGTAACGACCTGGCCCAAAGTACAACATAATGGGCTAAGTCATCTCTTCAACCGTGGTGAACTAAGTTAAATATTTATAGTCCATTCCTACTTATAAGTAAAATCTTATCCCAGTAGGTATTAGATGTGAAACTAAGTTGGGGGATCTCACAGACAATGACCAAGACTTAGCTGAAGGCAAAAAAGGGGGTGAAGGGTTTTGTTATTGTTTTTTTTCATCAAACGAAGGTCATCCAATCATAAAGACAACCTAGATTAGAGCTCTCAGGAAAACTTTTCCATATATATATATATATATATATATATATATATATATATATATATATATATATATATATATAAGCCACCACTTTCTCTCTCTTTGATCCTCTCTCTAGCTTGTATTTTTAAATTCTTGAATTTTTTTTTAACGAGAGTGTTGAAACATGATCAAATTTTATGTTCCTCTTTAAGGATTTAAAGCCTTCTCTATAATTTAGATTCATTTAGGATATCTTGTTTACATAAATCTAGTCTTATGTGTCTCTAAATTTTTTGTGAGATAGTTTATATTTTTGCAGCTATTCTTTTGAACCTTTTGTCTTTTGATACCTATGAAGAATTAGATTTGTTCTGTGGGCATTTAAGTTGAGCAAGATTAGTGATTCACAATTTAAAACTTTGATTCGATTTATACTGTGAGTTGAATCATGGTGTTACATTTATAATAACCCAATATTGTATATATTAAAAAAAATTATTGTGCTCTAGTATTCTTTTTTGTTTAAATGTCAAAATTTTCACTTGTCTAAGAATGGGGATAAATTGCCTAATTGGAAAATATAACAAAATTAAACAAGGGGCCATCCGAAATCTGTGTCCATTCTCCTTACTTTGATTTTGCCCATGAACTACTCAATGAGCTGTGGTCCGATGTTTACCAGAAAATTGGCACATAGCAATGTCCTTGGCCCATTGCCCCAGATGTCTCAATTAAATTAAGTGTCATACATCCTAATTCCATTATTATGTATTTGTATTTGTTACAAATGAACTCCAACACTTAGATGAGCACCTAATATTGGCATCATTATGGGGAAACTGAGAACTTGAAGCTATTTAGTGAAGTTGTTAAGTTCCATTGACTTGTTAATTATCTATATATTTGTATAATAATTCAGTACTTTATGTATATTGTCATGAAAAGATAAAGTATTATATTGGCCGGTTCGACCCGACAATACCTTGTGCCATGTTTCAACCTGAAATAATTTATACCATTTTAACATTTTGATCAACTCATACCCATTTTGTTAATTTGATATTTTCACAAAACTTAGTTTTTCATTGAAAACAACAATATTTTAAATCATAAAAAATATTTTTAAAATCTAGAAAAATATTTTATTTTTATATGATTTAAAAGTTTGGTTGAACCCGATGGTACCCGGTTGAACAAACTATATCCGGCATTCACTTAAATCTGGCCAGTGTAATTTAAAGAAAAAATGAGTGTCAACAGCTGATACTTCTAATGACAATCGGTACGATTGATATTTTAAAACTGTGCTCTATAATTGTTCTTTGTTTTCCCTTCATTGCATGAGATCATATAAGAGGTGTAGCATGAAGCCCTTCATTGCATGAGATCATATAAGAGGTGTAGCATGAAGCAGGCTTCCATGACAGTCATGACCCAGCTTCTATTCTGCCCAATCCGACGAAGGTTCGGATAGTTTTCAATTACAGACAAACAATATGAGAAGAAACATTACAATGGGGCTTCAAGCTCAACCATTTTCCATGAATATATACGATGCAGCTGTATTGTATTTATTAGTTTCAATTATATATTATGAGCTTTTTTTTTTAAAGCTCCTGGTTTGCCAAACAAAAAAATTGACCAATTTAATATTTTTGCTGGAAGATTTCTGAGCTCTTTGATAATTAGAGCATACATATTTGTCATCAACTGTTGAGAAAAATCCCCAAAATTAGAGATAAATTATAGCGAACAAAAATAATAGGAAAATAAGACGTAAGAAATGAGATAAAATAAAACCACAAAAGTGGTAACCTTCCATCAACGAAGTCAAAAATACATGGGCAATAACGAACAATTCATTACTCAACCAAAGATTATAATCAAAGATTATAGTCATAAAATGTAAAGAGATGACCAGAAGATCATTCAATCAAGAGACGTACAAGAAGATCACTCACAAACAATTCATTACTTCAACCAAAGATTACAACCAAAGATTACAGTCATAAAAAATATAAAAGAGATGTACAAGAAGATCACTCACACAAGGACGTACAAGAAGATCACTCACACACCCTTACAACAGGATTTCACTCTCTCAATACTCCATATAAGATAAACTCGTGAATATTTTTCCCTCTTCTTTTATCACTATATCTCTCTCTATCTCTCTTTTTCTTGTCTTTTATTCTGTTTGTCTTCATTTTAAGAATGAGGCAAATGAAGCTCAATTTATAGAGAAGCTTTGAGACCCTTCAATTTTCATGGAACAACTAGCAACCACCTTTGTTAATATTCCGAGATTTCTTTAGTATTCTAAGTGTGACAATGAGTTACATATCATTAATACAAACACACATATTAACAATGACAATGATCTGGACATCAGAGTATAGGGGCACAAATGTTTTATTTTGATCTTGAATTTGGTCTTTTATGCAAGAATAAAATATTAAAAAAATACATATATAATTAATATTGGCAGCTAATATGTCTTAATGCATGGTATCTCTGATATGTTTGTCAATCTAATTTGGTTTGGTGCTATTTACTTAAATATTTGATATATCTACATAGCTAACAAAAAAATATAAATACAAGGTAAAAAAATATCATAATATATAGAAACTTAAAATTATAATGTAGAAAAAAACACACCGTAAATATGTTCTAATCATGTAATTTGTTCAAGGGTTTTTGGTTGGCTTTGGTCATAATCACCTCAATCCTGAGTAAGTTACAGACACGCTAGTAGTTACGGGTCGTTTCGTGACTAAAGAATTTTCATTATTTCAATAACTTGCATTTGATAATTTTAGAAGAGAAAATAAAGAAGGCCAATTTGGGTGATCTCCCCAGCATATAATGTAGTAATCTTTGCACCAGTAACAACGATAGTGATGAGAAAAAAATTAATATTCCTATCAAACCTAATGTTTCATGACTGTTCTAGCCAATTTCAACTCGACCCGACTCGTAACTTGGCCATAATTTAATTGCCATCCTCTTCAAACATGTACTATTGCAAGGGGGTGTACTTTTTGCTACAAACATAACAAGTTATTAATGCAACTAAATCAAAATAAATGTAAAGTATGAGAAGTTAGATATACAAATAATGATACTATGTGAATTATTGTTGGTAGAGGAAGATGGAAGCTTGTTTGGTAGGCAGTTTTTCATACAAATTGGATCCTCAAGTATTTGGGAATTCAGTGCATCATCCACTTCATACTGAACCGCTAGTAGTGGTCACTGTGTATCCTTCTTCAAAGTTTATATTCTGGTCTGTTATCATTTCTCCGACCTCTTTGTTTCATAAAAACCGGAGGCATTTTAATTTACCGGGTATGTTGCAACCTGTTTGTTTCAAACTAGACACAACTGCCAGTAAATATCCGAGTATACGGGTCGGACCGGTCGGTTCTCTAGGTTCGGTTCGGTATTTAAAATTATGATTATTCAGCATATTTTAAACCCTAATTGAGTCGAGTTAGTGCATAATTAGAGAACCCTTGAACAATGTTTCTCATAGACCACAATAAAACTCCAATATTATGAGTATGTTTTTAAGAAGAATAGAAATGCTAGGTCCATGAACCAATGCTGAAGTTCATAAAAGAAAGCCCATGTTACAAGCCAACCCAATGTTTTCTCCACTGTAATTTCCACAATATGGCCAGTTAATTAGTTGCCTTGTGTAATTGTTTGGCACTTGGTACCTCAATATGCCCTTAAAACCATGACAGTTTAATTAACACTTAAACAATTAGGGTTTTGAAGGAGGCCCCACCTTATGTATCAGCCAAAATGGGCTCAACAGGGACAAATCCTAGTCCACTAACCCTAGAAGCTATAACCATTATCCAAATTAATGCAAAGATTAATCATGACCTAACCTAATTATGCCATTCTTTTTTAACAATAATAACAAGCTTTCAAAAGTCCCGTTAGTGGAGATCATGGCACACTATGAAGGGCTAGTAAATGAAATTCTCTCATTCACTTCCTCATTTCCTACCATTTTTAACTTAATAATAATAATGATTTTATCACCGCGGAAAAAAACTAGGGTTCCTCACATTTTTTACTTTTTTACTATGTGACAACAATATCGTTCACCAATCATCATTAATTCAAGATATTATATATTATCAGACCAAGTTAAGAATGGCCGATTAATAGTCGATGATTGAGAATATCATGTACTCGGATAACTTTCTTTGGGTTGTCGGTAGAGCCACTCTGGTTGCCACTTTTAGTAGGTATCATAAATGTCCTTTGATATGGGGTTAGACACCCATTTTAACCCCTTCGTATCTTAGCAACATGTACTAGTGATTACTGTCAAGCGTTAGCATCGACTTCACTTGACGATGATCATTGTTAGAGTCATGTTGATACTTGCATATAGCATTTTTCGTTCTTACTGTACTTGCATGCGGCTTTTCATTTGTTGCCTGCAAGCAGCTTTTTGCTTATCGCTTGCAAGTAGCCTTTTGCTTATCGCCTGCTTGCGGCTCTTTAAGTCAATTGTCTGTGTGTGGTCTTTTGCTTGCCTTATTACTTATGTGTGAAATTTCTTATTTTCACTGCAAATTTTGTAAAACTTTCTCATAATAAAATTTTAAAATTATTTTTTTAATATCACCGGGGCTAACTCATACACCCCTGGGAATTGCTAAGCCGACTTGTGGGTTCATGCCATAAGTGTTGCACGCACTTTTCAGAAACTGCTCGGTGTGGCAAGTGGCATCACACGACCCAATAATGTCAATCTGGATCAGGTTGTAAAAAAAACAAAGGTATGACAAGACCAACCAAAGAGATTCAAAAATTCATGCTCTCTAAACTGTGTCCTTGTAAAATCCGACCAAACTTTAATGTGCAAGAACCCACTTTGTAAAGAAAGATACCCATCTGCAAATCGCAAGCTTCCAAACCCATATAGCCATTTCATCATACAAAAGGAGAAGAAAAAAATTGAAGGAATAGAGATTACGCAAAAGCAAGGAACTTAGATGCTATGCGTTAGTATAAAGCAGTTGCACCCAAATTCCATCAAATCCAATCAAAGTAGAAAGAGAAAGAAAGAGTTGTAGGCAAGAAAAGAGCTACCATCTTTTAACTACTTTTCAAAAACGTAGAAGCACAAAGCATAGAAAAGGAGATAGAAAAGTACTATAACATTTCTTGACATGCTTGGGTGAGTATTCTAGTGCTACACATAGTGTGACAAGCTAAGCTTCTGTTGGGAACAATGTTCTATTTGATCATAGCAAGGATGGGATGGTAATGGGAGATGAATCCTTGCTCCTCTTGACCAACTTGCAGGGATCAAATCTGCAAGGATCTGCTTCAATCAAGAGCTTCACAACCTCGTTCATGGCGGGGCGAATCGCCGGTGAGGCGCTGGTGCACCAGATTGCGATTTGAAGAGCTTGAACCGTGTCATCTTTGAAACTGTCTCCTAGTCTCTTGTCTAGAACTTCATTTGCACCTCCTGTGGTTGCCACTTTCTGCAAGACCCAGAAAATTATGTTCTTGCTTTCGCCGAATTGCTGATTCTATCGGCTTCTTGCCTGTTATCAATTCCATTAGTACCACGCCGAAGCTGTACACATCGCACTTCGTCGTCGCCTTCGCGGTATAAGCATACTCTGGAGCATGCCACCATGAGAATAAAAAATAGGATCAACAATTCATTTGATAAGTCTAAATTGTCATGACAACAGCACTTCATTTATGAATGAGGTTAGAAGATGAACCTACTCGATCAACCAATCTGATAAATTAACATGAAGCATACCACAGATCAAACTGGATATATAGAACATTTACCTGGTGCTAAATACCCATAAGTTCCAGCAATCACAGTAGAATAGCAGTCCTTTCCTCTCGCTTGAAATACCTTGGCCACTCCAAAGTCTGCAACTTTGGGAAGATAGTCTGCGTTGAGAAGTATATTGGTGGATTTGATGTCCCTATGAATAATGGGGGGAACCAGATCATGGTGCAGATAAGCAAGTCCTTGTGCAACTCCAAGTGCAATTTTGTGCCTAGTAGGCCAATCAAGAACACACTTCCCTCTATGAAGAGCATCCCACAAGTTCCCATTGGGCATGTACTCATACACTAGAAGGTTTGATTCTGGACTTGTCAAGCAACAATAAAGCTTGACTATGTTCTTGTGCCTAATGTTCCCCAATGTCTGGACCTCTGCCTCCAATTCTCTGTCCTGGAAGAACTGGTCTGGAGAAGAGTCTTTGCTCTTCCTAGTCCAAAGCTTCTTCACTGCAACTATTCCACCATTGCTCAGTTCAACCTTGTAGACTGTGCCAGACCCTCCATGGCCAACCAAGTTCTTGTCATTCATTGCATCCACAATTTCACTCTGATCAAAGGAGACCTTGTGAAAGCTTTGAACATCATAGGAGGAGGAGGATGACCATGATGATAACCCCTCTTTGCCAACCACTGGTTTTCCTCTAGTGAAGCATTTCTTGAGGAGGAGAAGAAGGCCAATTACGGCGAATGCGCCGCAGAGTCCAATCAACCATATGTGACTGACCCTCTTGGGATTTTTGCTAGGATCACAAAGAGGAAGGCCTTGTCCAATTGAATTTGCATGGCTTGGAATGCAGAGTAGAGGATTTCCTACAAAACTATCTGTTAGTCCTTCTTTGATGAGGGGGAGAGGGACTGGACCTGATAGGTGGTTGTTAGAGAAATCTAGTGAATTTGGTAGAAGCTCACAAAGAACTTCTGGGATCCTCCCTGTGAGAATATTGTTTGAAAGGTTAAGAACATTCAAAGACTTCAAATCAGCCAAAGATTCAGGAATTGTGGAGTTTAGTCTATTGCCTTGAAGCAACAAAATGTTCAACTTCCTCACTTGACCAATTGCAGATGGAATTTTCCCTGAGAACATATTGTAACTAAGATCAATTTTCATCAACTTACTTGCTCTCGAAATCTCATAAGGAATTGGCCCCGAAATCCGATTCCTCTGCACAAAAAACTCCGACAAATTCCTCGCATTTTCGATCGATTTCGGCATGGGACCTTCAAATTCGTTGTGAGCAAGATCAATAATGGAAGCCCTGGGAAGGGCCACTATCCCCTGAGGAATTGTTCCACTAAGCTGATTGTTACTAACCCTGAATCTAACAAGCGTAACACATCTTCCATAGCTCTCCGGTAATCGACCCCAAAATCGATTTTCTAGAACAAGAAAGTAGACCAACAACTGACCTTCGCAAATACCGTCCGGCAACTCCCCCGAAAGTTGATTCTCGGACACATCCAGCAGACTAAGCTTAGAGAATTTCCCAAGATTTCTAGGTAGAGCACCAGTGATTGAGTTCTCATAGAGTGACAGACTAGTTAATGTGGTTGAATTGCCAAGAACTTGAGGGATCTCCCCTGTTATGCTGTTGTTGTAGAGATGGAGGACTCTGAGGTTTAGTAGCTGGCATAGGCTCTCCGGTATGTCTCCGGTGAGACCATTTACGGACATGTCGGTATCAGTGAGCATCGACAAGTTCCCGAGCTCCTCCGGCAAGTGGCCGGTGAGCTGGTTGTAGTAGAGCTCCAATTGGGCCAAATTGGTGAGCCTCCCAATCTCAATTGGGATTCTTCCAGTGAGGTAGTTCCCGCTCAATTCAAAATCAACAAGAGATGTCAAGTTCCCAATTGTGGGTGGGATTGATCCATACATGGAACAGCTGGTAAGGATCATCCTCTTGAGCTTGGTGAGCTTGGCAACCTCCTCTGGCATCTTCCATGGATCAAAGTGCTCGTTCTCATTGAAATTGATCACCTCCAAGTTGGTGAGGTTGGTGAAGGAAGTGGGGAACTTGCCGGAGAGGTGGTTGTAGGAGAGGTCCAGCACTTTGAGGGCCGACATCGGCCACAAGTCGGGGACTTCTCCGGTGATGTTCGAGTAGCTGAGGAGGAGCTCCTCCAAGCTGGTGCAATTGGTGATCCCCTGTGGGAAGCCCCCATTGATGTAATTGCTGCTGAGCCTAAGAACATGGAGATTTGGGAGGTGGGTACAGATGGTATTGGGTAGGCGACCGGAGAGGGACCATCCGGTGAGGTCGAGAGCCCAAATGTCGCCGACGTCGTCGCATAGGACACCGGGATAGTTGCAGTAGGGGATGGAAGGAGGCAAGTCCCACTTGGAGAGGGAGGTGCCATTGAAGGACTGTTTCATGAGAGTGAAGAAGTGGGACTGGTTTGGGAAGTTGGTTTGGGAAGAGAAGGTGAGAAGGGAGAGGTAGAAGAGGAGGAGGAGGTGCTGGTGGGGAGGCATGGTGAAATTGTTGTGGAAGGGGAGAAGGGAAGGTGTACTACTTACTACTGAGAAGTATGAAGAGAAGAAGAAGAGGTGCAATGGAGGGAAAAAGAAATTCATTTGTTTTTATACCCACTGAGCCACTAGTGCTCACCAGGGGTGCTGATGTTAGCCTATGCTATAACATGAAGTGTGGAGGATTTTTTTTTTTACTATCACTCAATCAATAAAAAAATATTATAAATTAACAAATTTTTTGATAAAATTAGTATTTACTTATTAAGTAGATTTTCTTATATTCAAAAATTTTAATATAGGACGCGAGAACACGTGAATAAACAAGATAAATTCTTGAGAAAATATCATAAATAACTACGTTTTAATATTTTCTGTTACAAATGACCAACATTTTAATTCTTTTAAAAATAATTAGATGCCCTCCATGATTATCGAGTTGTGTGATTTAAAAATTGTGACTTAAAATGAAATTATTTTAGCGGATACAAAATATTATTATGATTTTAGGATACTCTTTTATGTTATATGTTTAACTCAACTCCTTAGACTTCTTTGTTTATAGAAGTGTTGATAATATTCTACTTATTTATTTATTTACTCTACACGTATGCCCTAAAAAATAGTGACAAAGTGTACATTTTATATTTGTTTTAAATGACGCAAAAAATGGCGATAAAGTTGTATGAGTTTATATAAAATGATAAAATTTTAAAAATACCTAAGTTACAAATACCATACCATTATAACACAACCATAAACACTAAAACCATATATATATATATCTTCAAGTGCTTCCTCTTTTCACCTTTCAGCAGACTAATCTAGCAATGGATGCTGATCAAGATGGGTATCTCCAAGTGCTTCTTCTTTTCTTCTTTGAGAAGAATAATGACAAAACTTTGGATTTTAGAGGACCCAACAAATTATTTACTCATTTCTATATGATACTTGATCAAAGTATTCATGAACTACACAACTTGTGAATTTCTTAATTGATATCACTACCCTTGGATGAAACAAGAGGCTTGCCTCTTAGTTTAGACACCAAGTCCACGAGTGCTTTTTGTAAGAGAACATGTTAACCATTTACATAGTAGAGCAATTAGTTTTCTCTTTGGACATAAAATGTGGAATTTGTGGAATGATCATTTTTTTTCCTAAAGTAGACTACTTTTTTTGTACATTTATTTCGTAGCAACAAAATTTACAGCAAGAATTTGCAATAATTTAGTCTATATATTGGTGTATGCATGTACAACAAAACAGTTGTGGAAAAAAATAAAAAAATTGTCAAAAATACAAAACTAATCTTTCCCTGTAAAAACATAAAATTTGTATCATTTCAAAGATACAAGCAAAAAGATGGAAGTAAAAAAAAACGGAAGGAAAAATGTCATTCTTAGAGCATTCTTCTTGGGTGGCAACTTCTTTGCCCGAATCACATTCTTGAGGGTCACCTCCTTCCCGGATGTTCAAATTGGCTAAATAGTTGATCAGGAGCGCAGCTAAATATTTTTTCCAGCATAATTAAGAACTATTTACTATAAAATAAAATAATAGAACAATTTTTTTGTTTTCAAATCGTGAAATTAAGATTCATTAAACAAGAGCCTTCACACTTTCAGATAAAAATGTCTTAAAAAAATCTAAAAGAAATCGAGTACTTCCTGAGGATAAAATGGAGAGAAGCAGCTAGCAGTGAAAATTCCGCCGGTTGTGCGACGAGTTGCAATTGCACCAATATTCATGGAACGATTCTCTTCATTTCTGCCACAAGAGATTTAACTACTATAATCCCAAAGACAAAAATGAAGAGATTCGTTCCACGAATCTAGGCCAATTTGTTATCAGTTGCATGATTTCTTTTTCTTTGATAGCTTCATGAGGCTAGTTCATGATGATCATGCACCTTGAAGAAGAAGATGAGAGCAGTTTGAAGAAGAAGATGAAAGAGCTAGAACATAAAGATTATAATGCAAAAACTATACACAACTAGAGATCATTTATAATGCCATAAACTGGCCAGATGCATTGGAATATTGAAGTCATGGTCTTCAATCCATATTGACGTGCTTTTCGGGCAATGCATGCATGACTTGACTCCAAGTCAATTATTCATTTTTCTATATATATATATATATATATAGATAATTGAGTGCGCCAGGGCATAAAATTTTTTTGCCCCAAATATTAATCTAGGACGTCCAATCACAAAGACGGCCCAGATCTATTATTTAAAAAAAACTAAACCTCCCCCACTGACGCTAGTAGATGCCGAGCGATGTGCCGGCCGCAGGAGGCTAGGTCTGGCCGCCCACGATCCAAATCCAGCCGCGATTGGATCTGGCCGCGCGGTCAGGTGGTGAACGGACTTGACTGGCTGTAACACCTCAAATCCAATTCACACTCGTGAATCAAATTGTAATGTCATCGGCCCTGATTAGGTCGGCTAACCCGAACCCAACTCGTGCGGATACAATATTGGCATTTTAAGATGAAGATACGACTCACCATGCATGGATGAATGCATAATACCTTTAACATTATACTGCATGGATGATATGCAACCTAATTTACACACCAACACAATTACGATGAATATCAATAAAAATCCTGAAATAAAACAGACAAAATTTCTCCTAAAAGTACAATTTGGGGCCACTTTGTCAAAATAATATATATATATATATATATATATATATATTAGTATACATTTATATATCAAACAACTTCATTCACACAGAATCTAATCTGTTGTAAACTCATTTGAAGTTCAGGTCTCAACCCACCTGTACAATCTATTTACATTTCACATTATATCATCATGCTTAGCATTTAATCACATCACATCACCATGTCTTAGTATTTAATCAAATCATTCGCAATATAATAACATCATAAACAAAATATCAACTACTCTATCAGCTAACATGTGTGTGCAAGCGATATCATTGCTCCACCATCTAAGCTGGCACATCCAACTCATGATTATCACCTATATTTAGTATAAAAACAAGTTAATAACAAGTATTACCGGTCCAAAATATAACTATAACAAGCTGGCTATGAGAGTAAACTCTCGTATGAAAGAAAACATTCATTTACTTCATCAGAACTCTCTTAAAGGCACCAACTGAAGAGCCAGTGGGCTTTATACCTGGTAGCATCCCGAACTGTCTACTTTGTTGATGCCTTTTTAGGTATTTTTCTCATTTCATTTTCTCTGGTCCATCGGGACTACATGTGTATCCTAACCCCTCTCATTTCCTCCATAATTCTCATAGCCTTGAGCACGAAGGCCAAATACTCTCAGACAATCGCTTTTAATACCCTTTAAACCATAAGTCCGGACATGAGCTATACTTAACAGTACCCATAAACCTCCACGTTCTCTGGGTGTGAGGAACTAAAATGTAGAATTATCAAGATCCCTCAGGAATGGAATAATCTGCTCAATAATCTAGAGCCCGCTTTGAATGTCATGGCATCCGCTCATGGTATGTGCAAGTCGGTTTCTCCATATCTCGTTTTATTGAAAACTCGATAAAATTATATATATATATATATATATATATATATAGTGTGTGTGTGTGTGTGTGTGTGTGTGTGTGTGTGTGTGATGTCTGGGAAGGGATTCTATAATAGGCCCGAAGCAACTTGTGGTAGATTTTATTTTCAAAATCATTATCAAGGGATCTCATCCTCAAGGTTTATTAATCCGAAAAACTGTTCGGCTAAATGACTCGAGTTAAGCGGGATCCGATAAAATGCCACTTAACCTGTCTTGTAGCATTAGAATAAACATACAATAGATAGAGCATAAAAATAGAGACGAGTCCTAAACGGACCTAGTAGAAGCTCTAAGCATGTCTTCATGCCTAGGCAGTGAGCTCCTACTCTATACCTACACATCAAATCTATAAGCTAACGCCTGCTAACTGAATGATGCATTAACTCAAATGAACATTACACCCAACGCAATCATTGTCCATCACAATCAACAATCATAAATGTGAAAATACTTCTAACTCATCCTATTTATACAAATTTTATTGTATTTTTCTAAGTTATGTCGTACTCGATTAGCATGCTCAGATTCAATTTACCTTATTAGATCACTTACCATTCCTTCCCAATTAATCAAATCATGTCTTATCACTTCATCTATAGTCAGACATTAATCAATCTTAACATGATGTGCTAACAATTATTAATTTTAAATCATTAACTTTGAGATAATTATACCTCTCATCGTCGACAATCAGCGATGGATATGGTTTTGTCGCACGTCTTGGAGCTCGAATTTGGTTCTCATCGGTGTTTGAAGTTCGATCGGGTTCGACTAGATGAGCTCCACGAAAGATCCGGCGTATTCTAGCAAATTCGTTTTTTGGTAAGGTTCTGGCTGTTTCAATGGTTTTCCAGCAACTTTCCGACGGTCTTTCGGCAGCAATCACCGGCAGCATCTACTAGCGGGGTAGCGGTCATATTGGGTACCATTGTCACCAGCTCGGCGAGCCCGACACGTCTATGACATTGACATGGTCGGTGGAGGCGGTGGCTCGCCAAAAAATGGCTAAAACAGAGGCGATGGTGGTGGGTAACTAGATTTGGCCGATGTGGGCAGCACTGGGCTCCGCTCTAGTCGAGGAGGGTGGGTTGGTCAAAGTCATCGAGTCGACCACTGGATGGTGACGACAACGGTCCCCGGCGGCAGAATTGGCGACGCAACCGCAATGTGAGCGCGGCGCCAGGCGCGGAGATCCGACATCATATAGGTCGGAGGACGGCCCTGGCGCTCGAGGTGGCACTGCAATGCCGTGGCGGAGCCTGGCGGTGACGATCAGTGGCAAGATGGCGTCGGCGCCAACATCAACATCAGACATAGTGGGCGGTGAGGGTTTGGGACGGGGAGGGTGTCGGGGGAGGAAGAAATATCTAGGTGGTAATATCGTAAATAAAACTTACTCGAGTCAAAATAATAACTAATTCGTAATAATTCCCCAAAAAAATACAAAAAATAAGGGGAAATCCCATTAAATATATTACACTCCACAACATCACAATGACATGCTTTATAATTATTAATCCACCCAAACTGCCTCATAACGCATCGTGACACGGTAAACGGCCTAAAACTAATTCTACAATCTACTATATAAAAATAAAATAAATTGTAAATTAATATGCTCTTATATATTCTAATAACTCATTCTTTTCTGTTGTATTCATGATGTTATCATCGTATACTTGGGTACACATGACCCTTATGGCTCATACATGTGACCGGTGTTGGCTCAGTACACGTGTTTTGAAACTAACTCGATTCAAAAATAACAGTCAAACTGATTGGTTCTAAATATAAAACCCTAACTCGAATCACAAGTTTTACACTAGCAGCGGCCAAATCCTGCCACATAGTGAAAAAAAAGTTGTCAATTGTGGCAGATATGTTTGCTGCTGGCCAGGTCCGGCTGTTGTAAGATCTCTCAACTTAGTCCCATATCTAATACCTAATGGGGGAAATCCTATTTATAAGTGAAAATATATTATATATTTTTAATTTAGTTAACCACTTTTAAAAAAAAACTTAGCCCATTATGTTGCACTTTGGATTAGGTCGTTATAAATGGTATCAAAACCTCCCGGTTCTATGTTAGATGGTGAGTTTGACTAGGGACATTCACTAAGCTTATGGTCATAGGTCTGGTTGCCCACTCGCCAAATCCAACCGCGGGGTGGCCAGACATGGCCGGCCCAGCCCAAATTAGGCTATGCAGCCATAGATTTGGCAGGGTGGTGGGGCATACGGAGGGGGTGCCAGCTGGACGATAGGGTCGAGGGTTTGGGGAGGAGGGGCCTCTGTGGCGGGAGAGGGGGAGTAAGGTAGAGGAGGGAGTCGCAGGCAGCGGGGTAGAGGTGGAGCAGGGAGGAGTGGTGGCCACAACTGGATGGTGTGGTCGATGGGGAGCGGGGAGGAAGGCATCCACGGCGGGGTGTCGGCAGTGGCAGGATGCCAACTATCGACTTCATTAAGGGAAGTTTAGTTTAGTTTTTAAAACAATAGATTTAGGTCGTTTTTGTAATCAGACAGCCCATATTAAACTTTGGGGCAGAAATAGGTCGAAGAAAACTATATATATATATATATATATATATATATATATATATATATGGAAATATATTTCCTGTGCTCAAGTTTGATCTTGGCCGTTGGATTAGCATTCAACGGCCAAGATAAAAAAAAAAAAACAACAGAGGGGTGGCCGTCGGCGCCGCCGCAGCAGCGACGGCGAAGGGGGCGGAAGGGTGCCCGGCCATGGCGACGGTCGGGGGGGTGCGGGGCGGTGGCGGTGACAGGGGACGGGGTTGGTCTGAGGGGCGGCAGCCGCGTGGTCGCGGGTCGCCACGCGAGGGGCGCGGCGCGGCGGGATGGCGGCGGGGGCCGAGGGGGGCGCGGTGTGGTGGCGGGCCTAGGGCGAGGGACGCCGGGGGGGGGGCGGGCATGGCGCAGCGGGGTGGCGGGAGGGGACGGGGCGGGATGGCGGGCGGGGGCCGAGGGGGCGCGGCGGGGTGGCGGGCGGGGGACGGCAACGGGGTGGGGGTGGTGTCACCCGGCGGCGGGCCGGCAGGGGAAGAGGTGGGGCGGCTAGATCTACCGCCCGTCGCCGCCGGTGGTGGGGGGGAGGGGCGCGGCGCGGCGGGGTGGCCGACGGGCAGCGATGGGCGGGGTAGGGGGTGGCGTCGGCGTCGCCCTTTTTTTTTGTTCATCCAGCTGTTGGATTTGATCCAACGGCTGGCTGGCTCAAGCACAGGCAGCTTGCTTGTGCTTAAGCACAGTAAATCCGCCTTCATATATATATATATATATATATATAGCACTGCAAATTTATTTCTCTGTTTCTATCTTTTCCTTGCATGATATTAATTACGGCACCACGCAACGATAATCAAACCCTCTAATAATTGATAAACCATGATTTCCAATAGATTGATTAACCCTAACGATGGCAATACACCTGCAACAAAAGTCTGGTATTTTTATTAACGTTTGTCTCCGTCTCCCATAAGGGCTCATTTGCTGGTATGTATTTTGGGGATGTAAAGATTGGATCTGTGTTTGTGAATGTGGTGGCGCAGTGTTGAGCGATGGAATGCGTTTCATGCTGGACAGAAGAGGCGACATAATCTGCTATGTCCAGTTCTCTCATAGGTTTAAAAAAATCATCATCCCGGTTGTTCTGTTTATTGAATGTTTTTTGATACCCTCTTAAAAATATTTTTTTTAAATACGAACCCCGTTGCTAGCACAAGTATTATAGTTTACTCTTAATTATAAAGATGATGCCTCATTAATTATTTGTGAATTGTTGTTTATTGACTTTCTCAACTTGATAAGAAGTGAGAGTTGACTTGAGATCGCACAAAGTCTTTTTTTTTACTGGTTTTTTATTTTTATTATTTTTAAAAAAATCATATTCTTTATTGTGAGTCCAAGATAATTTATTAATATATTTTATTTTTTTCTATTTTTTTATTTTTGAGATGAATAATACATTTTTTTACCGTATAAAAGACTTTCTCAATTTGATGAGGAAAAAGAGTATGGTCGAATCATAGAACCAATAGTATGATTTTAGGGAATCCAACATTTTTTTGAACGATTCGTGAATTGCTCTTTGCTTAATCTTTTTTGAATTTTTTTATCATTTGTTCACCTGTTAAATTTTTTTTTACTATTTGGGAAAAATATTAATATAATTCATACCCTTAATTAATTTATTTTTCATTTATCTTTCTTTATACTATTATCTTCAGCAAATGAATAATACAATTTCTTTACAATATGAAATTCTTTCTCAACTTAGGTAATATGTTTACTTGAATATGTTTTGGGGTTCAATACAACTTTTTTTAACGATTTTTTTAATCACATTCCTAATTGTTAGACCAAAATACTCCCACAAGACGCCTAAATATAGCACTCTCACAAGTCATTTTACCTAATGGAATGAAAATTATTTTGCCAAAAGACAAAGAGAATCCTCCTGCCAAAGCAGAAAATATTATTTATTTATATATATATATATATATATATATATATTTAGAAGTTTTATAATAAAAAAATTTATGAGTTTGAAGTCCTGCCCAATCCACGGTAATATCTATTAGTCTGGGATTGTTTTATTGTTTTTTTTAAAATATTTTTGCTTGAATTGTTGATTAATTTGTTTGTGTGGATTTTGATCAGCTTAGTAATGGTTGGGAAAAAGTAAATTTGTTTTTCGATTTTTTCCCTTTTATTTTTTCATTTTAGTAGCATAAAATTCATTTTATGGGAAAGAGTAAAAAAAATCTCTTCATATCATTTTTAGTATCAGAATAAATTTTCTTGTCCACATTTAATGCATATTCTTGGTTGGTTTTATAATAATTTGTCATTCTTAATATTAAAAAATTTTAGTAGAATCTTTTCTACATTTGATTTTGACCAAATGGATTTTATTTATGAATTTCTTAGTTTTTGTGCCAAATATTAAGTCTCTAGATATCTTCATATATGTAGACATTTTTCACAATATAATAAATACCATACAAAACACAAAACGTTATGTCGATTTTCACTCTTAGAGATTAATTACTTAATCTATCCTGAGCCTTCATTTTATGTAACTGCTGGAACTTATGTAACTGCAAGAACTATTAAAAAAGCTCAGGTTGGCTTTTACCGTGCATATTTTTAACAAAAAAAAATTATATAAGCTACACGTCGTATAATTTATATGAATTATATATTTAATTTGAATTTTTTTCTAGTGGGTTACACAAAATAATTTTACATATATTAAAAGTAGGGTGTATAAGTAGGTGATTGATAAAATTTTATCTTTTTAATATCATTATCATCTATTTTTAAATTTTTAAAAGATGCACAAATTAATAAATATTTTGAAATTAATTTTTATTACAATTACTTTAATAATTAAAATGATAGAATTAAAAACATTAGATTATGTTGAAATTTTATGTTTACTCTTATTATTTATTATTTTATTTGTTTATGTAATTTTAACATTGTGGGTCAAGTATGCCTCTATCAATTTCCAATCTGAATTTGAAAATCCAAACCTAAATCTAATATGAATTCAAATATTACATCCATTATATATATATATATATATATATATATATATAAAATCAAAATCTGACAATAATATAAATAATATAGATTTTAATATTAAAAATAAATAAAAAATAGTAAAAAATATTATTTTAAATATTTTAAAATATAATCTAATAAATATTACTTATTTGGATTAGATACAGATCAAATCAACTCAAATTCATAACTGATCCTATTTAATATTTTTTGATATATTATTTATTTGAAAACTCCGAATTTAAATCTAATTTGAAACTATTTCGAATTGAATACAAACAAGTTGGATATGGATAGGAATCACAAATATAGGATGTCTAAACTGATCCCCAATTGAACAGATCAGTGATCAATTTAATTTGTTATCCATTAACAAGAAGCTGCTTTAGAGGAGGAAGCCTATCTCACGAAGAATATGCATATTAATTATCAGCATTTTTCGGGAAGACCTTGTAACAACTGTTCTTCTTGACACCCCTTGTTCTACGTTTTTAAGAAATTAAAATGCATTTGCATTAAACTTTTGGATTTCTTTAGCTCAAATACATTTTAGGCTTGATATCAACAACATAGAGTAATAGAGTGGTCGGTTTGGCTCAACTCTCTGAGGTTATTGCCTTTAATTCACTAATGAAAAATATCAGTTAAATAAATTTTCATTGACAAAAAGCTAAAATTTATTGACAAAAGACAATTTGTCATTAAATTTTTCATCAAAAATTTCGGTAAAAAAAACACTTTTCGTACAATTTAATTTGGTAACATTTTGGTGGCAAATTGTAGAACAACTTTAGTGACTGTAACAAACTGTCATGGAAAATTGGTGTTGTATATCAGTGGTCGAAATATGTCACCAAACTTGGTGACAAATTGGTGACCATCTTTAAAATAAAAATAAAAAATTGGTGTGGGGCACGTCGTGTGTGCGGCATGTGGGTGGTGCCATACCCATGTGGCGCATGGGGGTGCATGTTGCCGCAATGGCCAAGGAGTGGCCAGATGGCAAGCGGGGCCACAGTGGCAGAGGGGACCGCTACGACGGAGGCTCGTTGTCACTGTGGGAAGCTGCGACAGTGGCAAGGAGGAGGGGCGCAGTGGAGAGCGGGGGCAGCAGCGTTAGGAGACCACGATGGTGGCAACGAGGTTGCGACGGTGGGGACATAGAGGCACGTGATGGCTAGGCCGCGATGGCAGCATTGCTACAGTGGTGGTGAAGTCATGGTGATGGCGAGTTGTGAAAGCAAGAGACGACAGAGGGGCCGCGGCGGCGACAGTGAGGATGTGGTGTGGAAGGTGAGAGTTGGGGCAGCAAGGATCAGGGCGGCTGGTCATGGGTTACGATGATGAGGGGCCGAAGGGGAGGCAGATTGGCAGTGTAACGCCTAGGTTCAGAATGTGAAAGCTACTCGTTAAGTAATGGTATACACAGATCTCAACCCTCCGGCGGCTTAACATATTGAAATTTTATAGAATTCAGGTAGAGTTATAATACATGTTTTGGACTTAAAAGATATTATATAATTGCTCTGAGCTACAACTATACAATAATGGCAGAACCTTTAGTGTAATTAAAAAGTAATTTTAAAGATGCAATGATTATTTTAAATTACCAAGAAACATACTTTTATTGTAGTTAATAGGTTGGGTGTTGTAATATGTCCAATATGTTATAATTCTAAGGTATCTTAGTCAACATGAAATATAATGAGTGCAGTAAGGTAAACATTGATGTCATGATTATATGTTCTACACTCACTAAGTAACAGCACAATAAGAGCCCAGGTTTCCTAGTGCTGCAGCACAGGCACACTATCTGTGCTTGAAATTAAATCCAGCTGTTGAAAAATCATCTGACGGTTAAAAAACAATAAAAAATCTCTGTTTTCGATTTCCCTCGTTTTCGATCTCCCTCCCCTTAGCCGCCCTGCCGCCACACCTCCTGCCGCCCCGCGGCCGCGTCGAGCACAGCTCCACCAACATCATCTTCCAAAACTCCGATCTCACTTCCACACCACCGACGACCCCACCCACTTCGATGTCGCGCTGCCTACGAAGCTCGCCGACTTTGACGTCATGCATCGCCTCCGCTCCACCACCGCGTCCTTTACCCGCTGAGGGTGGCCACGACCGACGACATTGGTCTTTTGGAGTGGGGGAGGGTGTACATTGGCAGGCGTTGTGCTTCTCGACATTGCCTTTGTAACATGGTTTGTTCTCCTGTTTTCTTCCTTTTCGCTTAAGACTTTGCTTTGAGATTGGTCGTTAATAGAATGTTGTGTTGCTTCTAGCTAGTAGTGGTGGTTGATTATTTTCAATTAATAGTGGCACTAGATTGGCAATCATATGGTTGATTTGGAATGGAAATCAATTTTGAAGTGTTATTAAGATTGGTAGGACTTTGCTGGATGCCTCGCACTTGTTTGTTGGATTGCCAAAGAAGTGAATGCTACAATTCCTATGAATTATCAACTTTCGTGTTACTATATGTCTTCTGTGCTTCAGCATTCCCTTTTACTCTTTTGATGAATTTTCTCTTCAACATTCTGATTTATTTGTCGAAATCTGTCAGCTGATTGAGACTTCCACTGGCTTGGCAGAAGTATATTAGCTTGTCATCTTGAAGAGAATTTATTAGAAGTATTTTGGGATTCAACATATTGTTGACAATGATGCATGATTTGTTGCAGCTGCATTTGGTTTGGGACTGGTGGAAATGGGTAATGGAACTCCTGAAGGTTGGATTTAAGAAGCTGTGCGCCTTTAGTTTGATTTTCTAGACTGGCATTTTGCATCTGGAATTTGTTCTACAGCTTGGTAATTTGACATTGCTCGGGCATATGAGATTGAAGAGAATTTCTACTGGATTCAATCTCATAATCAGTCATATCCTAACTATCAACTGGGGACAGCAGCTGTGATTGTCCCGGCGTATTGTAGTTTTTCACAAGCAAGGGATGCTGCTGATTATGTTGCTTTTGAGTTTGATGTTGCATAAATTGTGAGTATGGTTGCTGCTGAATTTTCTGTTCTTGAGACTGCATCTGTTCCTAAGATTGTTGATGGTGGGAATGTGTTCACGATTCGATGTCTTGATATCTTTTATTTTCTTGTTACTCTTTGCTAGAGATGTTCACTAGCTGGCCTTGTAAATGCAGTTCTAGCCCCCACCCAGACCGTCTCCCTGTAAATGCAAGCAGGCGAGCAGAGCACGAAGTTGTAGCAAGATCGGGAAGGCTAGCTCACAAATAATTGATGCACATCTCTTACCAGATAGAACTATGCTTGCTTATGTTATGGATGACGTACTGTATATCCGAAGTTTGTTGCACGGTGAATCGGAATTGGTCACACCTGGAGCTAAAAAAATTCCAAGGTAAGAACATTATCAAACTTCTTATTCCTTTGAATGTACCGTCTTCTTGAAGTTTGTGCTTTGCAGTTTGTTCCACAACTAGACAATGTAAAGGTAATTCTATGATGTAAATGCATGACACTAGACAAAATTGTCCGTATCTTTAACTTAGCATGCCATTGTGTTTAGACTATTTTGCATGCCATAACCTATACCAATGTCTTTTGATTTTGAACTGCGTACTGCTGAAAAATTTATCGACTGTAGTGTATTTTTCAGGTCTAATCTATGTTGTCTTTTTCTTTCAGACTTATGGCCTTGTTATATAGACAAAATTATCAGTATCTTTCCGACTTTTTTCTAATCTATGTTGTCTTTTTTTCTTTCTAATCTGTGTTATCATCCTGGATAGAGTTAGATCACTAATTGGGACACGATACTCTGGTGTATGCGCATGAATGCGTGCATGCTTTCGGACAATTCTAAACTAAACTCGATCCTCCCAATTTGTGCTAAATCGAATCCTTGGAGCTGCTTTCATAACCTGAGAAGAAAAGCATTGATAAATTGAATCCTAATATGTTTTTCATTAAATTAAATTGTTATGGATCTTTAGCTTAAAATTGGCAGAGCACTCAAGAAATGCTTGAGGGATGGTGGTTCGAATCCATCAAGATCCTACTTAGTAAATATTTGATAAAAATTTGAGACGTTGTAATTATGTAAAAAAATAAAAAATTGTATGATTTATCATGGTTGTGTTCAAAGTAACATATATATAATATTAAAAATAATATAAATAGACAAAAATATATCATCGTCATTCAATAACATTACAGAAGATTAAAATCTACAAAATGCACAAAAAATACAATGACAATGTTTCCCCACATCTACAACTATACATTATATAAGCCCACAAAATCCTATTATATGGAATCATTGTTACAATTGCTATGAATATTTTTACATGTTGTAGAATAATGACCTCTCTCATTACAAAGACTACACATCCGTTTTTTGTTTGAGCTTGAGCAACTTCGTATCCAGCCTTCAATCTGTGACTATTCTTGGGACGACCTTTAGTACGCAACTGAGAGGGGTCACGTACTACTATTTGGGGAATATGCTCCATTGAAGTTGTAATTTGTCTCTCAACAGACTCGTTACTTGCTTGTACTCTCAATGAAGATGAAGTCCCAATTGCATCAAGCTTTTCAACCAAATTTTCTAAAAGTGGTAATGCAAACTGATATCGCTCATCTGAACTTGTTCCCAAATCTTGTAATCGGATAGTCATATTCCGAAATCTCCATATTTGCAATGGGGTAAGTGGACTTGTAGAGGAATGAATGACAAAGCAATAGACAAATGAAGCCATACCAAGACAACAGAACATATCAACAAGCAAAGGCTAAAAGGCATGGTCTATACAAAGAAGAAGAAGAATTCCCTGCAAGTCGTCGTAATCGATAAGAACAAGAAACAAATCAAGATGTTGAAAAGCCATCGAGAAGTCGGAATATGACTTTCAATTCCCCACCAAAACGATTGACATTGCAACCTCCAAAAAGGTAAATCTCCACAAATTGTTCAAACAAGCAATTGCTAAGGGTTTGGATTAAAACAAAAAGAAAAAAAATGCATGACGATCTTTCGAATCAAAGAAAATTGTAGTTTCAAAATACATTTTTTATCTTAACCATCTGCGTAGAAAAGTTGCCCTGCCATCACCCTTTCCTTCCCCCCCCTCCCTCTGTTTTGCCACGCCACCCACCGCCTCGCCGCCGACCGCCGGTGAGGAGACGGTTGCCAGCAGAATGAAAGCGGGAGGCAACGCCTTGGGAGTCCGGTGAGGCAATGGTTGCCGGCAAATCCACTGTTGTCATCGCATCGATCAAAGCTGCAGGTGTTACGATGCCGCCGAAGCACGAAAGCCTTGGGTTTCCATCCTGCCGAACGTTAAATTAAGTCATACACCAAAAACGGGAAAAAAACACACTCAAACTCATAACTCTCACAGCCCAACATAGACACCCCACTTTCTCCACCTGATCAAACAATACTCTGTACACATTAAGATCATGGTACAAGGTCTGCCCTTTACTGCTGCAATATTCCAAAGCCTGAGCTATGTACAGAGCAACCTCAACCTCATCGCTTATTTCATATGCTGAGTCTCCCCTACAATAAAGAAGCAAGTACATCAATCAGATACATCAATAGGAATAATTTATCTCCACCAATGATCAGAACAAATAACTTAATCCCAAACAAGAACTATCTGTAACATTGCAAAAACAATGATGATGTCCAACCTTCTATGATTAAAACAAATAATACAAATTTCAAACACGAATTAGCTTTACCGCTTTACTGCACTAAAATTTCCAACAATATTAAAATGGGTAAAAACGAAAAAATTCTCTCCTCTAAAATCAAAAGAATGAACCAAATCTCAAACATAAACTAGCTCTTTCACTACGCCAAAGAGTATTAATTTCCACTTCTATATTATTTAAACAAATAACAAATAATTTCAAACAGGAATTAGCTATACTTCTTTACTACACTAAAAATTCCCAAAATATAGCCATAAAATAGGTTAAAAAAAAGTTATCTCCCCAACAATCAGAACACAACAAAATCTCAAACGTAAACTAGCTCTTACACTCCAACAAAGTGTGTTACCTTCAATTTCTATGTGCTAAAAAACAAATAAAAAAAATCCCAACAGAAATTAGCAATACAGCACAAAAATTTCAAAAAGCAGAACCATAAGTTGTTTATCAAAAAACAACTCATTCCCTTCATATCAAGGAGGTTCAATGTTTGAGATTTTGCTAGCTTCAACAAGGTAACAATGTTGATACTTACAAAACCATATAGAAGATTTTATAGAGGCCACAATAGACAGTAATAACAAGACAGACAAAAGAACAAATTTTCAGAATACCACCAACAAATTTAGCTGCTATGAAGCAGAAAACAAAACATAGCAATAACATATAACCATGAAAGGGCGATGCTTGGGATCAAAGAAGAAGCCTTGGCCAAAGGGGAGGGTTGTAAGTCGTGCTCGTGGAGGAACTCCCGTCGTTGAAAATGACCAAGGCGCCTGCCTCACGAGCTCCTCCAACAAATCCCGATGCTGCTGTCGGCCTCGATTACGATCATCCTCTGCATCGCCAGGTCGAGCACTGGAATCCGAAGCCGACGCCTCCCGCCTTCATCCCGCTGGCCGTGCTACGCGGCGTCCCAAGAACAGAGGAAAGGGGAAACAGAGAACTGTGGTCGGCGGCACGAGAAAGCTGCAGCTTTGATCGAGGTGATGGCAACGGTGGACTCACCAGCAACCGCCTTCTCACCGGAATCCGAAGCCGACGCCTCCCACCTTCATCCCGCTGTGTGGCTGTGTGCTGCGCGGGAAGAACGAACTGGTTGTGGCCTAAGCGGCGTTGAGGGACCAGAGCAAGGATTGGGGGGCGGGGTTGTTTTGCAGCCGTTGGATAGAATCCAACGGCCGGAATGAAACTCAAGCACAGGTAAGTTACCTGTGCTTCAGCACAGAAACATTATATCCCTTGCTTGTGAAAAACTACAATACGCCGGGACAATCACAGCTGCTGTCCCCAGTTGATAGTTAGGATATGACTGATTATGAGATTGAATCCAGTAGAAATTCTCTTCAATCTCATATGCCCGAGCAATGTCAAATTACCAAGCTGTAGAACAAATTCCAGATGCAAAATGCCAGTCTAGAAAATCAAACTAAAGGCGCACAGCTTCTTAAATCCAACCTTCAGGAGTTCCATTACCCATTTCCACCAGTCCCAAACCAAATGCAGCTGCAACAAATCATGCATCATTGTCAACAATATGTTGAATCCCAAAATACTTCTAATAAATTCTCTTCAAGATGACAAGCTAATATACTTCTGCCAAGCCAGTGGAAGTCTCAATCAGCTGACAGATTTCGACAAATAAATCAGAATGTTGAAGAGAAAATTCATCAAAAGAGTAAAAGGGAATGCTGAAGCACAGAAGACATATAGTAACACGAAAGTTGATAATTCATAGGAATTGTAGCATTCACTTCTTTGGCAATCCAACAAACAAGTGCGAGGCATCCAGCAAAGTCCTACCAATCTTAATAACACTTCAAAATTGATTTCCATTCCAAATCAACCATATGATTGCCAATCTAGTGCCACTATTAATTGAAAATAATCAACCACCACTACTAGCTAGAAGCAACACAACATTCTATTAACGACCAATCTCAAAGCAAAGTCTTAAGCGAAAAGGAAGAAAACAGGAGAACAAACCATGTTACAAAGGCAATGTCGAGAAGCACAACGCCTGCCAATGTACACCCTCCCCACTCCAAAAGACCAATGTCGTCGGTCGTGGCCACCCTCAGCGGGTAAAGGACGCGGTGGTGGAGCGGAGGCGATGCATGACGTCAAAGTCGGCGAGCTTCGTAGGCAGCGCGACATCGAAGTGGGTGGGGTCGTCGGTGGTGTGGAAGTGAGATCGGAGTTTTGGAAGATGATGTTGGTGGAGCTGTGCTCGACGCGGCCGCGGGGCGGCAGGAGGTGTGGCGGCAGGGCGGCTAAGGGGAGGGAGATCGAAAACGAGGGAAATCGAAAACAGAGATTTTTTATTGTTTTTTAACCGTCAGATGATTTTTCAACAGCTGGATTTAATTTCAAGCACAGATAGTGTGCCTGTGCTGCAGCACAGGAAACCTGGGCTCATAAAATGAGCCATAAATAACATATTATTTGATGTCAGGAATTAAACTCTAACACGCAGACTTTACATAGATTTTCGAGTGGTATGTGCTCCTCTTGCCAACGTTTGTTGACACAATCTTCTAAGATTTTTAAGCTTATACGTGTTTAGTCTTGCTCTAAAATGTAGCTGTTCTAATATAATAATAATAAAATAAAGTTAACACATTGTGCAAATATCATGGCATAACATTTCCCAAAATCATAACACTCTATTAGAATCCAAGTCAAAAAATATATCTATATTGAATCGTTAGAATCAAGTTTTGAATCATTTGATTCAAATTGAATTTGACTAATTTATATTTTAATATTTAATAACTATGCAATAGACAAAGATATAATATTTGTAAAATATAAAATAATGCTTTAAGTCTCTTAAATATTACTTGTGTTTTTATCCTATTTATGTTGTTTAGTACTTTAAAATCTACAAAATTAATTAAGAATAATTTATTTTATAGTTAAATATAATTTGATATAAAGATATATTTAATATTATTTTTTAATTTAGTTTTATTATCCCTAATACATTAATCTTTATACAAATATAAACAAAATAAACCGGTCCAAATAAAAATTTTAAAAATTCTAATTAAAGATTCTGACTCCGATTTTTACAACAACGAATCTAATCTCATTTAATCCAAATCTTAAATCAAGTCTGATCCAATTCAAAAGGATAAAATTTAGGTTAGATTTTGGAGGTTAATTATAAGGGTACATCAAAAACTCAAATTTCCATGTTCATTTCCAATCAAACCCTATCATTGTTTTCTCATCTGAAGATAAATAAACCAAGTTTAAGAACAGCTAAATCCTTAGATTAGTGTTTTACCAACACCTATCATTGGATTGGAGAAGGTGAGGACAGAGAGGTGGGAATGAAGGTGCTGGGATGGTTCCAAAACCCAGTTTTTTTGCGAGCCACAGCACCCCGATAAGGAATTCCAATCCCACCTTTCATTTTTTTTGTTTGCTGCTGTTTATATTCAAATCCACTCACATCTTCTTTTTTGCTTGTATTAGACCACCAAAGTTCCAATCTTTTCTGCTGTCTCCATCTCTTTCTCTCTTTAGAGCAGGAAAAATGGAGCCGGGTTCGGATGCTGGCCGGCGAATTGCCAGGATTGCTGCTCATATCCATCCCCCCAACGTCCAGGTTCCTTGTTTTCAATGCCCAGATTGGTTTTGAAGCTTTTAAGTATTGTTCTTTGGCTTTTGGGAGTTGTCTCATGTGTTTGATGTATGTTGGTCATGTGCGGGTTAATTCTATATAAGTGTTCTTAATATGTAGTTTGTGTTGTCAGTTTGATCAGGGATGTCCTTTGTGCTATGAATTGAGGCTGGTGCGAAGTTGGAATTTCTAACTTTTTGATGGGAAGGGAGGGGGGCTATGACTGTGTATTTCTTTGGAAGATGTTGTTCATCCCTATAACGTTTAGAAGTTGAATTTTTGAATGTTATTAGTGATTATAAAGAAAGAAAACAATTCTGATTTCTTTGTCTAGAGAAATCTGCGATTGGTATGTTCATGTGTGATGTTTCGTTTGTAAAAAATGATAGCTTATTTATATGGCTACATGTAAGCCTCTTCATTTGAGTGTTTTAAGGCTCTGAGAGTATGAGTGCGAGTATATTTACCCTTTTCATTGTTGCAGCATTTTTGTCTCAATCCATTACTTATACTTAGGGCCCCTTTTTCATAGGATAATATTGTACACATTCTTTATGTAAGATTTATACTAAAAAATTGCTTCAGTGACTTCTACTAATGATTTTTTTTGTAATAGAAGATGGAGGAAAGTCATGTGTTGAGGAGTTCTGCTTGTCGAGCTAAAGGTGGGGCACCAGGATTTAAGGTTGCAATCCTGGGTGCCGCAGGGGGCATTGGTCAGCCTCTTTCCTTGCTAATGAAGATGAATCCCCACGTTTCAGTTCTCCATCTCTATGATGTTGTTAACACACCTGGAGTAACAGCAGATGTTAGTCATATGGATACCGGTGCTGTGGTAATTTACTTCTCTGTACTATTTTGGTCTATAAGTTTATTTGACATATAGTTCATTTTAAATCTTTTAAGTTTTGTTATGTTTAATTTTGTATTAATATGACACTATTTTTCAGGTTCGTGGATTCCTGGGACAGCAGCAGTTAGAGAATGCTTTGACTGGAATGGACCTAGTTATTATTCCTGCCGGTGTTCCAAGGAAACCTGGAATGACAAGGGATGATCTATTCAAAATAAATGCTGGAATAGTTCGTACTCTCTGTGAAGGAATTTCCAAATGCTGCCCTAATGCCATTGTAAATTTAATTTCAAATCCTGTAAATTCAACAGTTGCAATTGCGGCAGAGGTTTTCAAGAAAGCTGGCACTTACGACCCCAAGCGTCTTCTTGGTGTCACTACATTAGACGTAGTGAGGGCCAATACCTTTGTGGTATGAGTTGCATGATTTCTTTGATTGAGTGATCTAGCTTTCTTGTTATTAATCCTACTTCAGCATGGACATCCATTTTCACTGTGCATGCAATATTTGTATCCTGCAGGCAGAAATTTTGGGTGTTGATCCCAGAGATGTTGATGTTCCCGTGGTTGGGGGTCACGCTAGGGGTTACAATATTACCACTTCTGTCACAGGTCAGAGAAGTTTCACATTTCTTACTCTATCGAGCAAATGCCATAATTTTTCTCTCTTCATCTTTCTTTGCGTTTCCTACTTGTACAAATTTATATTGAAATATATCATGCAGGTTAAACCCCCTTGCTCTTTAACACCCGAGGAAGTTAATTACCTTACAAATCGCATCCAAAATGGGGGAACAGAAGTTGTTGAGGTTTGTTTAGTTTTTCCTTGAAGTTAATGAATATATATTACTTTGTCTAATAAAAAGCAAAGCTAATCCTCTAAAATAAAATTCTCACCTGACTAAAAAAGCCTGTTGAATTGGTTTTTATGTGTACTTGACCTTACTTAACCCGATTGCAAGGGGCTTCCTAAGAGGCTCAGGTATAGCCATAGCACTTGCTACAGTGATTATCGCCATAGCACCATTAATGAATGACGCAGTGGGTCATCATCCCACTTTTCATCATGTGTTTGTGCAGTTTTGTGGCATTCATCCATTGGTACTATAGCAGGTTTCTTTTAGCAAATGTCACAGTAACCCTTCGTCTTGATAAAACCTTGAAGTTTGTTCTATTCGAGCGCTGGCTCAAGTTGTGTTTTCAATTATTCCTGTGGCAGTACCATCCTTGCTACCTGGTCAAATTGGGTCAATTGTTTCAGAATATCTGCCCCCATTCAAATGTGGAGTATGATCTAAAAAATGGGGGAAAAAGGATTAGGTTTTTTGCCTGAGATGATTAAACTTAAAAGTGCCCCCATTTTTGTGGATAGAACATATCTAAAAGTCTTTCTATTCAACTTTCCAAATTAAGCATGACCCAATCCAAGATCCGTGTAATTGATCATTCTGATGAGATGGGTGGGAAAGGTACTAATCGAGTTCTGGTTGGTTTTGGGTTGAAATTGTGGCGTTGACGGAAGCCTTTATTCATATATTTGACAATGAAGTGTGTCTTGGTTACGTATATGAATGAATTGGATGATATTGTTTTCAAACATTTGATGTTCTACATGCAACCATTATTTGGTAAGGCTTAAATCACATAATTAAGGATGATATGTATATGATGAATATGATGGTAAGTAGTTTGTAATATTTTATCCTCTTTCTAGAGTTGTATCGAGAATGACACCTGTAAGACTGCTATGTTCATAGCTGACAACATTTGGAAATTCTGAGGATAATCCTCTCTTTGTATGGGTATGAGTGTTTAATTTACTGAATGCCGTGATCTAAAATTGTAAATTATGCAGGCCAAAGCTGGGGCAGGATCAGCAACATTGTCAATGGTAAGATTCTTTTATAATCATGCATATTGTGACATATTTGAAAAAATCCCTTAGATACTCAAGTTGCTCCCTTAAACATTCGCAGGCATACGCTGCTGCAAAATTTGCAGATGCATGTTTGCGAGGTCTACGTGGTGATGCTGGCATTGTGGAGTGTGCATTTGTAGCTTCTCAGGTACTCATACTAGTTGAGCCTTTTTAATTTAGTAGTTCTTTTTAATTTAGTAGTTGTACTTGGAAAGCACCTTGGCAATCAGCATTTCTTGTTACAGGTGACTGAACTTCCATTCTTTGCATCCAAAGTGAGACTAGGCCGCAGTGGAGCAGAGGATATCCATCCTCTGGGACCTCTAAATGAATATGAAAGGTGAGATTACTGTTCATACCTGCATTTGGTTCCCTACTCCCCCTCATCTTGGGTAAATGGAACTCTTAAATGAGGAAAGAAAAGATGGACTCCAACGGGTGGTATCATTGCTACGGGTGGTATCATTGCTTAAAATTGCTTTCAGATATCATTGATAGTATTACGTTGTTTTCTTTGGCAATTGGCAGAGTGGGGCTGGAGAAAGCAAAGAAAGAGTTAGCTGTTAGCATTGAGAAAGGTGCTTCTTTCATAAAAAATTAATGACAAATCTGGTTGTGGATGGTGGGCAAGGCTTCTTTGAATCACTTTCAGCAAGGAGCTAGTATGTTAAGCTGAATAAATTTGTGTTTTCTTCCTACCCAGGGTTATATAAGATGCTCTTAATCAGAAGTTGTTATACAGGCTGGTTATATATCGTACATGTTCATGTGGAATTACTTGAAATAATCTCCACAACCTTCTATTTTTATCAGACCTCTTTCATTCTTCCCATCTAGATCAAAAACTCAAGAATCTAATTTGAGCTCGGAACAATCCGAGTCTGGTAGCAGGAATTGAAACCCGAAGTCTCTCTAGGTGTTCACAAAAGGCCAATTATTATGTGGCAACTCGGATCGTGTCAACTCTTGTATTCATGAATGAATTGGGCTCAAACTAGACTTATTTGTGTCTGGGTCAAGCAAAATTCAGCTCGACTCATTAAATTAAACTCAATAACTAAGCTTGGCTCAAATTTTAATAAGCTCAATTCGAATAAGATTTGTGTGAGCCTAACTAGGCTCCACTGACCCAATTTAGAGCAGTGAACATTAATAATCAGACAATAGTTTAGGTGGCGCTTGGGGTGAGCACAATTATGTGAAAATAAAAAATTAAACTGACTAATTTAGTTTATTTTTTTGAGGCAAACCAAAGTATATATTGATATTTCATTTATGAACCGAACTGAATCATAATTGATTTTTTTTAAAATGTTTTAAAGAATATATTTTATATTAATAATCATGAAATTATAATATTTTTTTAATGAAATTTAATTATTTAATATAATATATATATTTAAAATTACTTATTAAATAATTATGTTCATAAAAATAATAATTTAATTTTGATCAAATAATAAAATAAATTTATTTTTTTCTAATTTATGATGAAATTTGATCGTTCAATCGCTAAACACAACAAACTGAATTATTTTGGTTCAATTTTTGGAGTAATTCGATCTATTTCAATCACAAAATTTGGTCGCCAAATGTAATTTAATTTGGTTTAGAACCAAACTAACCTAATGATCAGCGTAAACAAATCCCAATAAAATTCTATAAACAAACTCTAACAACTCAGACTCAAATTAATTGCACCTGATTAAAAAAAATAAAAAAGGGAAATTTAATAAATGGCATCCATAATCGGACACAAATTGAAATTGTCCGCATACACGTCTACGGACACCCCCTCTCCTCCGGCGCCGGCCGATGCCTCTCCGGAGCGCCGGCGTTCTACCCCATCTCCGGCGACTTCCACCAGCCCCGGATTCCACCACCACTTCTTCTTCCTACGCTTTTGCGGTGTCGGAGCTCGCCAAGTCCGGCCTCGCAAGGGAAGCGCTGCACCTCTTCCGCCGCGCTAATGCGGCGGGCGTCGGAACAAGAAATCCCACTCTTTGCACCGTCCTGCGGTGCTGCGGTGAGGTCTCCGATCTTGTTCTGGGATCACAGGTTCATGCTAGGATGGTGAAAGATGGGATATTTGACAGCAGGTTCTTGTCTAGCGCGCTTCTGAGCTCGTATGCCAAGTGTGGGGCGTTGGGTGATGCGAGGATGGTGTTTGAAGGTATGAAGGATCGTGATGTTGTTTCTTGGACTTCGATTGTGTCGGCGTTGGCTAGGAATGGGGAGGGGAGGGAGGGTTTGGCTGTTTTGAAGAGGATGATGGGGGGTGGCGTTGTGCCGAATTGTGTGACTTTGGCTAGTTCTTTGAGTGGTTGCACTGGGCAAGGCTTGTGTTTGGAGCAAGGTAGCATGCTCCATGGTCTTGTTGTGAAACGGGGATTGGGGTTTAGCAGCTATGTGGGGTGCGCGCTTATTGATTTTTATGCTAAGTGTGGTGAAGTTGATCTGGCTTGGGCAGTATTTGGTTGGGTGGATGTTAAGGATTCCATTATCTGTAATTCCATGATTGCTGGCTTTTCGCAGAATTTCAGAGGGGAGGAGGCTATTGAGCTTTTCAACTGTATGAGAAGGTACGAATTGAATCTGTCTAGCTATACATTTGGTGCTTTGTTAAATGCTTGTGCTTGTCTAGCTACAGTTTGTGTAGGAAGGCAGATTCATTCCCTGTCAAGTAAGATAGTTTCCTATCGAAATTTGCATGTTTCGTGTGCTTTGGTTGACATGTATTCCAAGTGTGGTTGTGTCGATGAAGCTCGACGTGTTTTCGATTCTTTGGGGGAGAAAAATAGTATTATGTGGACGTCAATGGTTATGGGATATGCTCAACATGGAAAGGGGGAAGACGCAATAAAGCTTTTTGAGGAGTTTTTGGAAATTGGTGGTGAACCTGATAATATCAGCTTTACTACAGTTTTAACCGCTTGTAATTATGCAGGGCTTCTGGACGAAGGAGCCCGCTACTTGAACATGATGAAGACCAAGTATAACTTGATTCCTGAATTAGATCAATATGCCTGCTTGATAGATCTTTATTGTCGTTCTGGGCATTTACAAAAAGCAAAATGTTTGATGGAGGAGATGCCCTTCGAAGCAAATGCAGCAATTTGGAGTTCCTTCTTGGGTTCGTGCAGAGAATTTGGCGAGGTTGAGCTTGGGAAGCAGGCAGCAGGTAAACTGTTCCTGCTGGAGCCTCATAATGCAGCACCATACCTGACACTTGCAAATACTTATAATAAGGTTGGTCGTTGGGATGAAGCAGCTAAAGTCAGGACATTTATGAAAAACAAGATTTCGGTGAAAAAAAGAGCTGCTTGGAGTAGGATTGGGATTGTGTGAATTGAACTGTATCACTTGCTGTTAGCTAACTTTTTAGCAAAGATGAGGTCAATCAAGAAAGTAGTGTGCTAAGTTTCAGAATCTGAGGCAAGAATTTACAACAAGCCTGGCACTCATTTGTTTTTTGAAGGCAAAACCATAATAAATGATTGGACTTACTTCGAGGTGAGGACTGGCATATCATTGACTTTTTCAGTTGATTTCAAAGAGAATTAGAACTGACTGCAGAGGATTGTTTGTACAGAGTAAGCTTCAATAAAAGGTGACAGACCTCAATCTTATATATCAAGAGGTAAGAGGATTTGCTTTTGCCATGACATTTTTCCCCTTAAAATGTACATGAATTAAAAACCTTTGTACCCTTCTTCTTGATCCTTTTTTTCTAGTAGTTAGATCTCAATTCACTATTCTTACCTTTCTGCCTGAAAGAAGCTTGAATTAAACTCTATTGAGCAGAAGAGAGCTTGAAATGTTCTATATGACGTAAGTTGTATTACTGTCCCACCTTTCTTTCTTTCTTTTTTCCCCTTCTTTCACAAATCTTTTTCCTCAGTTTGGATCTTATGAAAAGAATTGAAAATTTTTGTACACCTAAAATAAGGTTGAGTTTAATCTTTTGTGGATTAGATGCATACAAAGGGGATTGATAATTAACCAATTGAAGCTTGGCTTATATCAATCTTTGTTTCATTCAGTTGAAGCTTGAATTGGCATCATATCAACTTTATGCTTTTTAATTGGCATGGCTTGGAGTTTACAGCGTTGCGCTTCCATGTCAAAGAAAACTGGATTTGTTATTATTAGCTTTATTATGGAAGATTGCTAGATCAATGTTTTTCAGCGTCACATGATGCTTGTTCTATATTTTGAGAGATATAATTATGATGATGGTAAAAATTATTTTCATTTTACCCTCTTTTAAGCTGTGTTGGAAGGACATTGGGCTATTTTATTTATTTAATTTTATATTATGTGTTTAGTGTTATTGATTAACGTATGAAAGCTAATCAATACACAAACTCCATTCCTTCAGCCTAACTTATCAGGAGTAAGGTAGTGATGATGAAGGTTATGATGATATGAAGTTTCTCTTACTAAAAATGGTAGGGCCTTGGGGAAAATGTGGAAATATTTTTTTAAATCAATATGATGGATGAAAAAAGGATTTGTAAATTTTGAGCAACTTATGAAATGTTTTCTTGTTGTGCTTTGATGAGGCAAGTTGGATTTTTTTTTACATTCATCTATGCAATGGAAAGTGGTTGTTGTAACATATCTTGTTATGATAGTACATGGTAACAATGATGTTAAAACTTCATTCGTTTTCTACTCTTTTGAGAGTTACAATAGCAAAGACATCCAATATAAGAACTTGCCACTTTGTTCCTGCATGTATTTTGTGTCTTCAATTTAATACATAAGCAATCAAGAAAGTGATATAAACTCCTGGGAGATGATGATGAGCTAATAATATGATTTATAGCATTACTACAGTTAATGTGGTCATGTTAGCCACATCTAAAAAATGCAGTAAAACTCATAAATCTGTGTTAATTAATTGGCTCGATTAAGCAAAATGCACATCTAAGCTGTTTCAATTTTGTTTTTATAGAATTTGATTTCTGATGGAAAGATAATTGTACCTTTATTAGTTATACTTTGGGTATAAGTAGGTAGAAAAGCTTCTGTACATTGCACTAAGCTATTAGGTCTGCTTTTGTTCATGAAACAAGAAACAGTATCAGGATATACAATCTCTCTCCTTGTTTCTCTTATCTTTGTTGTTCATTTAAGTTGTATTATTTGATAAAGTGCTGTATACTGCAATAATATAGTCATTCATGTTAATATATGTAATGTGGGTCATTTTTCTCCCTCACTTTGTGCAGCCAAAACAGAAGGCATCTGCTTACCTAGTAAAGGTCACCCGTTTTGATGTTAATAGTGATATGTTTTCTTCATGTATGAAAATGTTGTATTATTATTATTTGTGTGTTAGAAGGTACGGTTAGGTGCTTATTTGTGATGCGTCTATTCTTAATGGTGCTAAAAAGGGTTATTATGGGTGCTACAGCTTATCCAGAAAGTCCAGCTAATCGGCGCTACAGCTTTTCTGGAACCTGCTTATATGTGCAAGCCAAGTCAATCTGTGAGTAGGAGAATCTTCAGACTTCTTTGTTTTGGGTTGATGATAATTTTTAACTGGGCCAAGAATATAGACATATATGCAAGCGTTTCTTAACCAGTTTCTATTCCTAGATTTCTTGCATTGCCAATCCTAAGCCCCAAAAGGAGGTTCGCCTGGGAAAGGAAGTTATGCTATCCTTGCTTGGTTAAACACATGGATCTTGTACCTCTGATTGCTACCCGTTCACATTGTTGATGAAACAACCAGCCAAAAATGTAGTCACAAGCCCTAGTGTCGGTTGCCCTAGTGTCGCAAGACAACCTTAAACGTCCCTAGGAAGTAAAAAATTAAGACGAATCAGCATTTGCCATCAACTTCCTTGTTTTTAGATATATGCCATGAAATGGTGGTTGCTTTGTGAACATTAATCGTCTTCCATCAGAGAGGTAAGCTTTACTCTACGGCTTTGGGATTATAAACAGAGTTCAAACTCCAAACACATTTCAATCCAATGTCCCTGGATTGGAAACTTGTTAGGATGTTTTCCAAGGTTTCACCTTTTGCTCCATCTAGATGAAAGTTGGATGGTGTTATAGAAGTATGCAAATGAGAAGTAAAAGTCTCACTTTTTCTTATTTTGCACCATTCCATTATTTTTAACTACATGAAAATAACCCAATTGATGGTTAACACAATTTTTGTTGTACTGTCATTTCACTCTACAACAGTATATAGAAAGCAGCTTATACTATGCCAGCTTCCTTGTAGATTACATCTTGTAACTATACTCATAGAGTGTATTGGCAGAGAGAAGTTAAAGAGTAAACGTAAAATTAAGAGCTTAAATCACGTGTAATTTCTTACTATTGTCGTTGTCATTGCTTCTTTCTCGGTCCCTTTCTCCTCATGATCTTCACCTTTTACACTATCACTAGTTCTTACTTCTCTGTCCCTTAGCTACTTGTTGAATTTTCAATTTGAGCTTGCCAGTCTAGATCACATCATATAACAATGAACTAAAAGCATTTTGTGGAGAAGACGACAATATTTAGCTCTCAATTAGATGATATAGATTACATGGGATAATAATTTAAGAACCAATTCTTATTTGTATGCATGGAAAAATGTTAATTAATGGATACTTAAAGTTCTTGCTAATCTTTGATCGATATATTAATATAGCTAGATCATTTTTTTTATCAAAGTTTCTAAAGCCTGTCCATATTCCATATACTAATAAACTTCATGCATTCATCAAATCACAAAGCTTAATTATATGCATCTAATAAGACAAGAGGCTTTAACTTGTGGAGGAAATGGTGTATTATCTTGGCCTCATTTTGTCTATATTAACTTATCAAAAAATTTTCTTTTATTGCCATTGTTAACATGTACATTTTGTAATATCAATGTGAATGTGATATTGCAAAATTCATGCAATTAACCAGAATCCTGATATTTGAAATGTTGTTGTGTAGATGAAGGCATGTTGATTTAATTTATAAATGGCCATACATACATACTAAATTTAAACTCTCGATACAACTAATTATCAAATGTGTGGATTATTTGAATAACCGGCTTATTTATATGGCATTGCTATGATGGTAATGAAAGGTTAATGAACCAACCGGTTCAACTTCAACTTGCCCGTTCTAAGTATGTATTCGTTGGTTAATTCGGTCGGTCTAGGGCGTTCTTTTTGATCGGTTTCAACATCTTTATATCTATAAATATGACAAATTAATCAGACAAGTATTTATATATCTACACCATAAAATTGTACACACTTCATGATGTGCAAGACCCCTCCTGTTAAAAATACCGGCATGTATACCCTCATTAATTGTCAGATATACAAAACTACCAAACTCTGATAAATATGCGGACTCAATATATATATATATATATATATATATATATATATATATATATTGCTACTACAATATATAGCAATATATATTTGCCAGTGAAAATGAACGTATATATATATATATATGATGGATATCAATCTAAATCGCCCATCAACCTCCAGACCTATCAGTGCGCATAGTTTACTGCTGTACCCATAGCACGCCATGCATGCAGAATACCAAACTAGCACAAACATGTTAGTAGAACCAAGCCTGCCAAACTTCATCAAACAGCAAGAAAACATTACTGTACATTTTCTGGCCTTCAATTAATTTCTACCAATCTTCACTCCGTAATAATTTACCTGTAACTTGTCTTTGTTTAACTTGGTATGTCATCTTTTCTCGATGAAACCCATAAAATCTGGACAACCCAATAAGGAAGTATGGTATGGTACTCGTGAGAACAGCTTCTTGGAATTAGAAGTGGTCGCAAATCAATTACGGTTGGTATTAACGTGAATTATCATACAACCATAATAAACATATATATATATATATGAAAGACGCTTGTAAGAAAAATAAACATGAATAATTAACCATCTTAAGAGAGTATGATCAGTTATTCTTCCAGTCAAAAATTAAGAATTTAATCAAGTTTCAGATGGGAAATCATATAATATTTGGGTTGCCATTTGAGACTTAATCATTCCTTTGGACCACGTTTATGACCACAAGATATATAACATGCTTTTAGTTTCTAATTTCTTAAATACAAGTAATATAGGGAAAAGATTTGCGGTAACACTTGCTAGAGCAAACTCTGCGTAGCAACCCCCTTAATTGGTCATAAATTATTATAATTTAAAGAATCTGAAAAAAATTAGTGTAATTAGCATTTAAACTCCCTAAATTGTGGTAATTTGCACCAATCAAGAGGCGGCTAGAGGGAATTTGCTGTAATAAGTGTTACAACTAATCTTTTCCCGATCATATACAGGTGATGTTGAACTTCGCACGTAAAAAAATAACATCTCTAAAGAAATATGTAGTTTGGTCTACTCCCAAGCTACCATTATATTTTCCTTCTTTGTTTTTGTATCGCTGAGGAGGAGAAAACAATTATTAATCAAACTTGAAAGTTTAATATCTTACAATTATTCTTGAATTTTCAATCAACCTATTTTATATTGATATAATAGTTAATTTGATACCATTTTTATTTTCTCACTGTTTAACTTTGTATAATTTTAAAGCTGAATTTATCGAAAAAAGATTATATCTTAGCTATATAATTCCTGTACAATGACAACTTTGCTAGACTACAAAAAATTACGGCTTCTTAATTTGACAACAATTATTTTCGCTGAAGCAACAAATATTAAATTTGCATTCGAAAAAAAAGTTTATCATAAAGTATAATTTTATCACAAAAAATTTCTTCACAATAGTGAAATTTTTTCGTTGTTGAAGCTATATTTTATTTCAATGCATGGCTCTTGTGAAAAGTTAAAAGAAGTGTTAATAAAATATGAAGGTAGCATAATTTTTAAGACCTTTGATATGCTTGATTAATTAAAATGAAATTGCACTCACAGTCTATAATCATAAAAATTATCTTTTGATTAGTTAAATAACAAATAAAGGTGGTATAATATATACGATTGATTGGAACCAAGCCAATAATGTGTGCATGTTTAGTTATATAAAAAAAATGCTACCAAGCCAGCTACTAATCAAATGTTTAGAACGTATATTAATCTTTTTCTAAAAGATAATATTTACCAATCAATCTTCCTCACAAGGTTCACGACGAGCTAGTCACATTCAACAATTAAAAAGATTGCTATCATAAAATTTGTTTATACAAGTTTTGATGATCTTGACATATGGAATGATATTAACCCAACAATAGCCGCTAAATTTACTGTACTCAACATGGTCAAGTTGTTTTTTATAAAAAAAATTAACACCCATGATTAAGTTTTTATGTACCAGGACATGGACATTTTAATACATCTCAAGATCAAAAAATTCAGAACATGTACTTCATATTAGGCATGAAGTTGAAAAGGTTAATTGAAGTAAACATAATTAATTAAATGAAGTTTCACCTAGCAAGAATAATTTCATTAATTATTTAAATAAAAACTCTTGCCTATTAAACTTAAATTCTTAAATCTCTATAAAAACTAAATAAGACAAATATTTTTTATTCTAAATATAATTTGAAAGCCCAATTAGCCCAAAAGGTGATAATGAATATCTAGCTACACTTATTCGTTATTTATATCCAAGTCCGCATTTATATCCAATCCGAAAGAGCATGAGGTTTAGGCAACCTCTAATTGTGACAGGCTTTGTCTTAATTTCAATGAGCTCCTTTCGGGATATTGTAATTACAAAAAAAATGTTGACTTGAAAAACTTGAGTCAATTCGACCCTTTGCCTTATAAAGTCAAACTCCATAAATAATTTTATACTAATTGATTTAGTATTTGATTCTTTGAGTTATTATAAAAGTTATTAAAATATATTAATTTTCTTTTAAATTAGATAAATCAATGTTTTTAAGTTATATAAATCATATATTTATTAATTTTAAATGTTAAAAGAATAATTATATACTAATTTTATATAATTATTTATTTATATAATAAAAAAATTAATATAAATGATTTTGAGTCAACTTAAAGTCGACTTCAAATTGACTCCACTCAATAGCATATCAAGTTGAGTCCGTGTTTTGAGTTTTTAAATTGAAAAAGAGATATAATAAGGAGTAATTTCCCCTGAGGGTTTGTTTGGATTCAAAGAATACGAGAGAAAATAAAATGAAGATTCTTGAGAAAAAAAGTAAAAAAACCCACTTTTCCATGGATTTTTTACGTTTTAAGATTGAAGGAAAAAGAAAACAACTTTCTTACTTGTGTTTGGATCAACAAGGAAAGTTTTGATAGAAAATAAATTGAGACAAAGTAATATGACCCCCGGCAGTCTTATTTAACCCAAACCGAACAAAAAAAAAAAACTACAAATGACTAAATAAAAATATAGATTGAGTTATTTATAACCAAATTTAATAAATTATAATATTTAAAATATATTATTTTATTAATTTAATTCAAAATTCCATTATCATCTTAAAATTATATATCAAATCATACAGGAAGAAGAAGAACCGGAAGCAGCCCAAGAGAGGGTTGGGCGGTGGAGTCAGCAGGAAGAGGAAGTGGCCCTTCTCTTTCCTCACATTTCTCCGCATCTTCTGTGGGAAAATCTCGTTTGTCTAAGTTTTCCTGTGGGTCCCACTTGTGGGAAAATTACTTTCCACCTCCACAAACTTTCTGTTAATCCAAACGCCAGGATTTTCTAGAAAGTGCCGACTTTCTCTCATATTCTTTGAATCCAAAGACACCCTAAGAGATAATACGGCGAGATACAATGCTTGTCAACTAAATCAAAATTTCGTGGCATATTTTATAACAAGTTTTGGTTCAAAAAATATATAAAACAAATTATTATATCTTATATAATTAGAAGCCAAGAAATATAATTGACTCAAAGAAAGGACAAATAAAGAATAAAATGAATTAAGTTGAGTTTTAAAGTCAAAATATAATTGTTAAACTGTCACAAATTTGACATTCTAGTTAAGTGGTGGATGTTGTTTGAGTTTGGCCATAGATTTTTTTTTTAAATTACTCTAAAAATTTTCCAAGTTAACTTAATTCACTTGACAGTTTTCCAAATCAAATTTCATACACAAATTTGATGGACTCTCCAAGTCAAATAATAAGTTATTAAAATATATATTTTTAATTTAGCTAAATCAATATATTAGAGAAATATAATTAAATAATATATTGATCAATTTTAAGTATCAAAAGAATAATATATATACTAATTTTATATAATATTTTATTTATTTTATTAAAAATATAATATAAATGGTTCTGAATCAGCTTTGAATTAACTCTGAATCGACTTTAGTGAATGATATATCGAGTCGAATTCGAGTTCCAGTTCTAGTTGTGAACTGAGTTTGGCTTTGTCTTGTGCTTGCAGTTTCCCTTCTAAGAAACATTGTTCCCTTGTTTGAAGTAAAATAAATTTATTATTTCTTAATAATTTAACACCCTTTGTCAACAAATATACCGGGTGGCAGTATAATGCGCCACGTTGGTTAACTTGTGTGTGGCTCCCGTCTATTCGAGGAATCCAATAAAAAAAGAAATCTTGTGTAAAAGTTTGTTGAAAAAATAGATTTGCTATTTTTTTAAAATTTCAAAACAATTAATTAATAATGCAAAGTTTATGTCACCACCGTCGACCTCACTCTATATACTTGTTATGTGATGGATAAAGCATCATATTACTGTTGATGATCCTGCATTATCATGAGATGAGTGATTAAACATAAGAAAGATTATATATAATAATAATCTTAAAAACCCATATTAATATAGAAAACTCACTAGCTATTTGCCTATACAGTGGAGACATTCTCCATGAATATATTTGACCATTAGCTTGGGAAAAAAATTAACCATATTAACAATGATTATTTAATATAATACCTTCGGGGAGATTTTTTTTCTCATAGTTGAACTTATTCATGGTGAAGATCATCTGGGAAATAATTTGTAGAACATAATAATGTATGTCATTCCTCAATTGTGAATTAGTTGGTGATTTTTGAACTGCCAACAAATAAGATATTTAATTTTTATAATTTCAACGCCCACAAATTCATTTCATGATCCTTTATGTAACACTTGTTCTAGCGAATCCGATATACTATAAGCACCCATTAATAAATTAAATAACAACAGAAAAAACTCAGTGATTAATATTGTACTCATATAACCTTGCATTAATATTTATTCATTATATACGGGACTCAGGCTTGACTCGGTATTAAAATAAAGCAGAGTCAACTCTAATAATTTTTAATTTGCTTAATAAAAAATTAAATAAAATTAGTATATAACATTCTCTTTGAAATTTAAAGTGGGTATATATAACTTATAATATTACTCTGAGAGAGTCATCCATGAAGTGTACTCAACTCACACGATTGTTGGAGAGAAAATAAAAGTCTCACTACTCTAAACATGTTTAAACGTCCCATATTTGCTATCACCATGTTCTACTTAAATCTTTAGAATTAACCTTCATACATAGCTGATATATATATTATGAGATTAATCTTGGCCGGTGATTTTAATTTGGGGAGACCACTGTATTAAATATTTGAATATGGAACCATATTTAGCTCCGCCCGGGAGCGATGCCGGTGGAGACGCACGTCCTCCCCGGCGGAGCTAAAATTTTTTCTTAAATATGTACCAGATGTTTATAAGGGAACTAGTCTCGTATATGAAATTTAGTGTATATCCCATTAAAGAGCTTTCATTGCATGGTGGGCTGTGAAGAAGAGAAAGGGGGTGGCTCAAACAGAAAAAAACAAAAAAAAGAAGAGAGAATGGGGGATGAGCTGCTTCCTTCATGGAGTTATCGAATGTCAGATACACATAAATATATCATATATATGTTGCAGAGAGACAGGTAGGTGATATGCTTCATCTAAACTTGCACTGCTTCATCTAAACTTGCACCCGCTTCAATTTATACGGTCCCCCCGCTCCCATGTTTATGGTTATTTGTTGCTTGTTACTGACAAGAATGGGTGAGCTACTAATGGACAAGGCACGCAACTGCGGGTGGTCCTTTGTTTTCTGTGTGTGTCTGTGTTTTTTGTTTTACACCAGCTTCTCTGATTTTATATATGTCACATTGCATGCCAGAAAAATCTATCGGCCAACAGGAATGTAATAGTTGGTGTTCACTACAAACATATCAATGCTATATGGTGATACCATGGATATAATATATATACATATGTATGCTCATAGAATCATAACTTTCGTGTAAGAACATATATAGAGCAGACAACTATTGGTCTGGGGGTGGTGGCATTATATGCAGAACGATATTACTGATCATCATGTGCTTAGAACTCAATTATGGCTTCGGAATGTTATTTTTTAAAAAATGCACCATTATTTAATAGACATGCAAGGTGTTTAAGAAAAATACTTTAATTAATTACCATGTACGTAGAACCGAATTCAAACTACAAGAAAGACCGAGTTTTTTTTTAAGTAGCTGGTAATATATAAGATTCCAAGTGTGTAATTTTCTATAAAAAATGGGAAATATACGCATATTTATTTGTATGTTGGTCACATTACGCAATTTAGCGAGAGAGTTCTAGACAGTGAGTTGCCGAAAAGAATACAACTAAAAATTCATCTCCTGAGCATATTATGAGTGTATGAAAGCGAGCAACATCCTGGTCGTATGGTGGCATGCATCCCATAGAAACAAAACAAATTAATAGCTACATTAATTAATACGTGCGGTTTTTTTGTAAATTAATTAGTTTTCAGTTTAGTCCTTGATCTTCTAATCTACTCTTATTATCAAAAGAGGAATTCAATATTGATCTTTGATTAAAAATAGGGAAGAGCATTTAATCAGTTAAAATACGACAAAATTAATTTCAAGGCTTTGAAACAAACAAATTAACGTTCTTTTTCGACAGAAATGGTTAACCATCTAATTATTCACATACAAAAAAAACCAATTTTGATGCGTAATGAAAATGTTGAATATGCATCATACATGGTGTCTATTCATGGGGGCAAAAATCTGTGTGTTGCACCTGCCAAATTGGACCTTTTATATATATATATATGCATGCATGTGAAAACAAGGTGAATTGCAGCATAGATTTCTGAAGAAAAATCTGAGGGACGAAATGAGCCCCGACCACAACAAGGACAAGTAATTAAAGCAGAACTTCCCAGGTCACACACGGTGCAAACAAGACGGCTCACACGAGTGGGAGTGCATCCAATGCATTGCTATATAATAGAGGCCAAACTATGCTGTTTCTCGTGTGCTGTTGGAACCAACCCCAATTGCTTCACCACCTTCATCCATCAACTCCTTCAATCTCAAGGTGAATAATCATTCCCTTCTTCTATCTTTTTCTTCTTCTACTACTCCTTGGAAACTTATAAAGTCGTGTATGTATATATTTGTGCCAGAGGTAGCTAGTTTGATATATGTATGCATATGAGAGGAATATATATTGATCATCTTTTTCATCTGCACCAGAATTTAGTTTATTGTGATTTTCATGGAGTTTCCTGCAGTTTTTTTGTTTGAAGAGCTTAGAGATCATTTCTTTTTCTTGTTTATGTCCTTATTGATAATGTTTTCGCAGTTTGTAGCTTATATGCTCTTCTTGAAACTGTGGTGCAACTAGCTAGGTCCTTGTTCTTGTAAATTTCTAAGATTAAGATAATTATATAATTGATGTTATCTAGCTAGTGATTTTCTGATCAGTTGGTTTTTTAAGCTTCCTGCACTGACAGCTTCTTGTTTTACCTGTAGATTGATCCCTTGAGCCACCAAAGAATGGAGATTTCATCTGTTAAATGGCTGTCAGAAATGGTAAGATCATTCTGATCCAACTAACAACTACCAGAGGCCAAAATTTACAATCACCTATATTGATTAATAATTATATATCCATCAGCTGTTCAAATCTGTAACTGGGTGCAAAAATCATATTGTTGTTGCAGGGAATGGAAGATGCTTCTCTCTTCCAGCAGTGTGACATTAACTCTTTGGATCACTTCACCACACAGCAGATAGCAGCTGCTCTGGGGCAAGGCTTCCACAACTCCAACTTATCTTCTGCAAGCTACACTAACTCTTTCCCTTGCATCACCCAAAGGAGCTCCACCAACTTTAGCTGCTCATCCATGGAGACTCAACCCACTGTTTCAGAGAGACCCACAATCCAGCTCAAGACCAGTGACCACTGGTCTTCCCCTCCAGACTCATCTTCCCCAAACCTCCTTTCCTTTGGAAATCATAACTCTTCATATAGCAATCAACATTTCTTTGGGAACATCATCACTGGAGCCATGAAGCCCAAGGATGAATCGCCGACGACGTCGAATCTCCAATCTGATCTTTTGATCTCTCAAGGAGGGTCTTTCATGGATCCAAGCTATGGAGGGGAAGCTGCACCGGGTAAAAAGAGGGAAGTCCCTTGGGTGGAAGGCCTCCACATACTCATGACCATATTATTGCTGAGAGGAAGAGAAGGGAGAAGCTTAGCCAAAGGTTCATTGCCCTTTCTGCTATTGTCCCTGGACTTAAAAAGGTACCAATTTCTTTTATTAATTTCTTCTTCACAACTTGTTTATCGTTTCGGTTCCAAGAAATATATACATCTTACAACAGGAAAATTATTATTATCTTTCTTCATCAAATTAGCTGGTGCAGTTGCACTTAGTCCAGAAAGCCAACATGGGCAAATTGTGATAAAAGTTTCATCACCTCTTACATATGCTAGTAATCTTTTTATGTTTGACAATACTTTTGTACTTTGTCAGTCTATCTGTTTATACTTTCCCCTCTTTTTAATTTGTTTTACAAGAGTAACAATTTAATTAGCCTGGTTCAATTGCACTGTTTTGGAGCCCCTCCATGTGAGTAACATTGAGGAACTTGAAGTTCTATATCAATTGTTCATGTTTAATTATGATGACCATGATGATATGATTGCAGATGGACAAGGCGTCTGTGCTAGGGGATGCCATTAAATATGTGAAGCAACTGCAAGAGAGGGTGAAGGTGTTGGAGGACCAGACTGAGAAGAAAACCATGGAGTCTGTAGTGTTTGTGAAGAAATCTGTGGTGTCCCTGGAAGATGACTCCTCTTCCACCGACGAAAATTTCGAAGGCCGGCCGGATGAGCCTCTGCCGGAGATTGAAGCTAGAGTTTCAGATAAACATGTTCTTATTCGAGTTCACTGCGAGAAGAGGAAGGGAGTTTTGGTTAAGACTTTGGCAGAGATTGAGCAGCTTCATCTCTGTGTTACTAGCACCAGTGTCATCCCCTTTGCCAATTCTGCTCTTGACATAACTGTTGTTGCACAGGTAAATATATTATACATACATACCATTTCTGATCATTATATATATACATGTATTTATATACCTGTGCTATAATAATATTTTCATGATAAATGTGTTTGATAATGGAGTGCAATCTCACTGATTGAAAACACATCACAGTTATAAAACATCCTTAGTAAAATATATAATATGATTCTAGAAACTAAATATTATGTGATGCCTTAATATATATATTGATCAAATCCTTCGTACGTCTATTTTTCTGATTTTAAGTTTCCATATTTTATATTTTCATTGAAAATTTAATCATGGAGTTAATATATGCATACACTTATACACTAATATGAAGTAGTATTCTTGGATCAAAGCGCCATGCACTTCTTTTATATTGAAAATTAAGAACAAAGTACATATATGTGATGCTTGATTGGTGATCTCCATGTCTCAGATGGAGGAAGAGTTCAGCATGACAATGAAGGACCTGGTTAGGAGACTTAGAACAACTTGCACCCAGTTCATGTGAACCATAATTGCAATATGCCCAACATATAATCACAAGTGGGTGGAGGCAAAGATATACATATATATAAATCTACAGTCTGTGCATGCCATAATCTCATATGAGGCGCAAATAACTGGAAGACTATTCATTGAACAAGAATGTTTTGTCTTTCTTCTTTATCTGTATCACTGCAAGCTCTGGAACTTGGCCTCTCTACCTGGGATGTTTCCTTTCAATATTAACCTTTCCTTCTCGTCGGATGGTATCCACCTTTTTCAAGAGAACTTATTTGGAGATGATGATCAAGATGCAGTAAGTTAATTTTCTCTGGTTTTGTGAACTTGCAGACAAAATATGCTGTAACTTAAATGGTATGACAAGACTTGTTTTCTTTCTCTAAAGTATTCGCAAAGAGCTTGGTTGCACCTATCAATTAATCATGATTATGTATAGTATAAATATAAAATTAGTATAAATGATTTGGTTATGATTTAATTCACATTAATTTGTTGCAATATTTGAATTTTCTTTTGTAATTGATTTGATTAAACAATTCAAACAAAACATAAAGCCCCTATTGTCACCAAAATTACACGGTCATTCTACCATCCGTGACATAAGACTGTTTTTCCATTAGCGTCTAAATATAGTCTATTTAATTAATTTTTACCAACCTTCACCAAAACTTGATTCTACCTTCACCAAGGTTGGCAACATGGATTATACATACATATATATATATATATATATATATATATATATATATATATATATATATATATATATATGTATATATCAATTGATTAATTTTCACATGCAAGATCCATGAACTCAATCATATGTAAATATGTACGTGATTAAACGTAATGATAATTTAATTACTTTGCTTTTCTTACCTGTTCATGAACAAACGGACTGTTTATTTATATCGGACAGTGGTGATGAACAAATCACACGCACATTAAAGTACCACGTCTTGTTCATCAACTCTATAATTGGGTGATAGAATTACGCTCACCAAACTTTGATCTTGTCATATTGGAAGTTGTAGTCTGTGCATGCATGTGTAAATGGACTTGGTACAAAATATTGTAAAATAATTAGATGATATGTGATCCTAATTACAATAAAAAAGTAATTCTAATTACAAAAACAAAAGCAAAATTTTTACTAATATGAAATAAATAATATTATTGTAAAATAAATAGTTGACATGTGATAGCACGCGTGACAAAACAAATCCTGTTACGAGTATTAAAGGACTTGAAACAATTCCTAATTACATTAAAAATCTAATAAAAAGTAAAGGGTAGTATTGTGAAATGATTAGAAACGTGTCAGCATGTATTGAAAGTAAATATTTTACTAATAGGAAATAAAAAAATAATATTATAAAATAATTAGTTCCTACCACACTAAAATAAAAAGTATTAAAGGATTTGAAATAATTCATAATTATATTAGAAAATTAAAATTTTTACTAATAAAAAATAAAGGATAATATTATAAAATAATTAGAGGTTAAATAAGTGCACCATATTGAAAGTCCTCTTTTTATATTTTAGTATAGATGAGCAAAATTCTATCTGCAATAATAAAGGGTCATAGTTATAAAAAATGATGATCGGGTTTTTTATGGATCCGAGGTATTTTTAAAAATGTTTAACAATTTTAAGAAAATTACAACTCATTTCATATAATAGCCCTCTCTTAAATAGTCATTTTTTAGGTTGTTACTTCCCACAGGCGGCAAGTAGATACATAGGTTGCATCTGATATTATATGTTATGACTCTTAGGTATATCTTCAAATCACTAACTATTTTGGGAGGCTTATATAACTCATCTCATATAGTTATCAATAAGGTTGCGCACAAGCCAGAGCCTAGCTTATTGAGTTTTTATAACTCGACTCGGCTCAACTTGATCTATTTTAAACTCCACTCGAAACTTGTTGTCAAAAAATAAAAAAAATTGACTTGACTTGATTATTGATTGAGCCGGCTTCAAGTTATATCAAACTCGATTCGATTTGACTTGAAAAAACTCAATTTGAATCGACTTGCTGCTAAATATAAAATATTAGTATTTCTTTTGCTTTAACAATATATGGATAATATAATATTAAAAAAGATAATTTATTATAAAATAATTAAGTCAAAACAATCTAACAATTATTATGTAGTCATCAATTACGGCGAATACTATTTATATTCTTACAAAAAAAATTGATTAAAAAAATATTATATGTATAAATAAAAAATAATAGAGTTAGTCAGAGATATTCCTGCAATATCATTAACAAAAAATAGATTTTTTAAATATCTCACATTATAGAGATCAAAATAAATATTCAAATTTAGGATGATAAAACTCGAGTAGAACCAATAATAAACTCAAACTTGATCATGCACGACACAAACCTCTTATAACTCAAAATTCGATTCATTTATTAAATATTTTGAATTCAAATTAGGCAAAACTCAACTTAACTTAGCTCATACCCAGCCCTCATACTCACCACCCAATTCCAATCCAGACGTGAGGCCAAGAACGCTCCAAACCCACTAAGAATGGGAATAATGGAAACCCATTTCTAATACCGCAAGCTTGTAACAAAAGTTCACTTCTGATGGTAGGGTGGAGTCGACTCAAAATCAAGCAGAATTATTAGCAGTGAAGCAGAACGTAGCAAATGTCATACCCATGCAACGAATAATATGTTTCCACACATGATCCAATTAATCAGGTTAAACGAGCAGAACTCACAACTTCCAGAGAATCAGAACTCCTAACAAGTACGGGTCTTTACACGGTAAGACCGAAGTAGGAATAAATAAGGAAACGCCACCAATGCTACTCTTAGCATGCAAAATACAGTGGTCAAGGAGTTAAGGATTCTGTTTCTGGTCTGGGATCAGGGCATAAACGATGAAAAATATACTGCAATTTCACTTTTTTCCAACTTTACAGTAAAATAAAAATAAGCAAAAATTTATTTTAATCATATACGGGGAGAATTTACATCAGGGAAGGCAATAAAAACAAGTGGATAACAGAATTATTAACAGGTAAAAGTATGCATCATTTAGACAGACTCAGCTCCATCTGTTGTATTTTCATCAAGCAGAGGTCTCGTATTTGATCTTTCGCCCGGGTTTGCACCGTGTTCGCATTCCTCGTTGAAACGATCCACACTGTCAAGGAAGATCCCTAAAGAAGGCAAAGGAGGTCATAGTTAGATACAAGTTTCACCACTGACGATAGTAGAGCGATGTTTTCCAATTGTACAATCAACAAAGCGACTTATAGGTCGCGAAAACTTCAAATGCCAGAAATTTAAGCTTCCAGTTAGAATCATAGTAAATCACAGTGGACATGACTTTTTCAAGGCAATGATTAATATGTTAGCAGCCAACAAATGCATTTCAAATTTACCTCCAAACCATATCAAAGAAGCGAGGAAGAAAATGGACGTAAGGATCAATGCAGTTTCCCTCCAATTGTTAACGTGATCCTACACATTCCCATTAAGGTACAATAAAAAAAGGCACCGACAATAGATGAGAAGGGGAAAAAAATCATGGTAAGCTCAAAAGGAAACAATGATATACCTGAAGAATTCCAACTAGAGGTGATGAAGGCACATCACCAAAAATATGGATTGAAACGGTAGACATGGCTATTGATATGGCTCTAAGACTTGGTTTGACACAATGTAGGCATACATAGTTTACAGGACCCTGTAAATAGGTGAATTTAGCTCCCACAATCAATTGTCAACAAAATCAAATGCCAAAGTACTTCATAACACGTCCAATTCAGCCACACTGTCAATCCAAATAAGCTGTTGCGCAAAGTTATATTAATTCTCTAGGTGCAACAACACCAGCAAATTAAACAATTTATAGTAGATGGCTGATGAACCATTAAGCATTAAGACAAAAACTATAGTAAAATTGATGCAGTTATAATGTATCATCCTAGTGGCTATGTCGTAAGCCTAGTGTACATATGATAGAATAATTACCTGAGTCGCAAATACGCACAACTCTCCAACCGAGAAAAGGGCTAAAAAGATATACAAATTCTTCGAACAGAATGCACTGGTGCAAAAAATTGCTCCAAGAAAAGTAGCACCAGAAAGCAGCTGTTGCAGGTATCAAAAACTAAGAATAATGAGGACACAGTTTGAGATAAAAAATGAAGCAGCAGAGCAGAAAACAAACCTTAACAAGTGTTCATAAACCACAGAAAAATACAGACTAACATAAGCAACATAAGTAAACAGTGTACGCATTGAAAATTTTACATGGTCTAACTACTTGGCCCAAACCCAAAAGCACAAATTGTTAGGAAAAAAATCACTTAGAATTTTCTTTAGCACTTCCCCTTACGTACAAATAAATTTTTAAGACTTACTACATGGACAAACACAAGATAAATAGTCCATTGGACACAACATAAGGCAAATTAATATTTCTTTGGGCATATATTGCGAATAAGATTCGAACCCTGTGGCCTTTAGCTATGATGTCATGTAAATTTTAGATTGGTCTAACCACTTGTCTAAAAGTTCAAGCTGTTAGGAAATGGAACCACTTAATATTTAACATATATATTATGGTTTAACTCTTAATTACTTCCATTTACCTTGAAAGCATTTGATATGGTAGACTCCATATGGTCAAGTATAAAGCCTCCAGCTAATGTTCCAACGATTCCACAAATGACTGTTATGCCTCCAAACATCAAATCAGCATTGCTCTAGAAAAAAATTCTCACTCAAAAATAATAATATAAGAAAAGAAAGAAAGAAAAAAAAAGACAAGAAAGAAAGAAAAAAATAATAATAAAAGAAAAGAAAGAAAGAGAAAAATAATAATAAAAGAAAAGAAAGGAAGAAAAAGAATGAAACCAAGCAAAGATCAAATGTTAAGTGGGATATAAACACAGTCCAGTATATTCCTCAACCTTACAGGAACGATTAACCAAAAATGAGCAGCCCTCCCACATTTACAAGATAAAAATGAATAATGAGAAAATTCCAAAGAAAGCATAAGATTACCATGTGATAGATGCTGTAGCCTGCCTTAGGACCCCAGTACGAATATGCTCCAATCACAAAATTGTATGCGACGTAACCTGACAAAAATACCAATTCCATGCATCAAAAACTGCTGAGGAAAAAGTATACATCGAACATTATCTATAAAAGACACATTCGTCAAAAATAACAACTGCATTCTTTTACAACAAAAATTGCAGAAAAAAATTCAACCAGCAGCATCAACAACTTATACAAAATATCATACAAAAACACACTAGCTACAATAATTTGAATAAAAAAGAAGCTATCAGATGAAAATTATGAGAAGACATCAAACAAATAATCATTTATTAGTTTAATTTAAGTCTTCCAATCACTGTCGAGAGGAAAGGTACTTTACCTAGAACGTTAACTACGTACACCTTATCAAGTAAAAGAGTCTTCATGTCATTGAAGAACCCAGAAATTTGAATTGAAAGCTTATTTTCATCTTTTGATCTGCAAAACAAGGGAAGCAATGCACTTGTAACATGTTAAAGAGCAAAGTGACTGTTAATTCTAACATCACCAAGTTTCTTAAGGACATAATGACACGGTTTAGTTATTGTTGAAATTCCATTAATTACAATTCAAATAAACAAGATTTAATAGTTTAGAATACCATGGACAGGTTACAGGGGAAGAAAAATCTGTGTAATCAACCCAATTATTCCTTTATTAATTTATAGACTTTTTACACGATACAAAGATAACTACAACTCACACAATAAAACACATGATTTATAGCAACAACATTTTAAATTTAAATAACAAGGAGAAACAGTTAACAACATTCAAATTTGAATTCTTCAACATTTATAATCCACTGCTTCTTTATTAAGCCAAATCGTGGGCAAGGAAAAACCTACTGACAGAAGAGACAAATATTTCACACTAAGATGTGATTAAAAAGGGGGCAACAGAAAGCTCACTGTGAAAGATTCCCATTCAAGCGTTTACAATCAGCTCCTTCACTGTTTTCTGCTACAGAAGTTTTTATACCTAGTAAAGAACTATTTGTTAATCCCCATTCAAATAAATACAGATAAAGAAACAACAACAACCAAGTATGTAGCTCAATTCAGAGATTGTAACCAGGAAAGTGTTCATATCTATTTGGTAGATATACAACATGCTTAGTAATGAAATAATGAGGAAACTGAGATGGAGTGGAAACAACACCATGAACAATTGCCTCTGATGGTTCCAGTACCACCTTTGGTCTGGAAGATGAAAATCCTAGAAAAATGAATTTAAAAAAGCGTCAGAAATCCAATATGATGGAATATTAAAAGTAGATATAAAAGACAAGACAAAGACAACCCACCTTTCAATTGCAAGGGCTTTATAATAAATCCAAGCACAGCAAATGGAAGCATTAAGATAGCCTCGCCCCAAAATGCATATCGCTCAATTAAGACTACTTCCAACCTGATAATTAACCACCAAAACCATAAGAGCAAATTCAAAATTTAAATAAATAAAAAAGTCGTAATTGTGTTAAGAACAAATGCTGGAGCAAATTTCACTCTAAACAAATTCTAGTGCCAGCCACCTTACCACTCCACCATATACATAACCAAGTGCAATTCCAGATGGTATACACATGTAGAATATTGCAAGCCAAGCTGTTCTCTGCACCATTGCAAGCAAATAAATTTTTTAAATCAAATACAAAATCATGAAGCATACAGCATGATGATGCTACCCAAAGCACCAATGGCACAGGTTACACGTTCATAATAACAAAACATTTTTGCATAAATACCTGTGCCTCTGGTGCATTGTCATCAATAAACGGAGCAGCTAGAGACTTATAAAGGAAGCCTCCAACACCAACCAGCCTAAAAGAAAATCTGGCATGTTGAGTTTTAATAGTAAGTAAAGCATGCAACTGGCACCCTGGCTTTCAAATACTTGCATGAACAATAGAGCCTTACATGCGGCAGATAGTGATGGACCAAAAATAATTAAGAACTGCCACAGCCAGCTACAGCAATTGTCCAGACTGACAGCCCAACACCAATAAGTCTAAATGGATTATGGCTGCAGAATAGAACACCAAAAGTTAGTCATGAGATGGATGTAAGGATCGTTGCTCCCGATTTTACAGTCAGCAAACATCCATAGAAATGAATTGACAGATGATTAACAATGTATGAATTTTTCATCTGTTGAGTAGCTGTCCCCCTGTGTCTCCAGCCAAGCCTCTACAGTATCAAGTCAAAAACCATTAAATACTTTTTAATTATCCATTTCACCTCGTCATCATCTAATTCTTATCCCAGCTAGGTTGGAGTTGACGCCTGGCAGGATGGATTTTGTAACTTATTTGAGGCTAAAAAATATGTTCACATGAAGGTAGCCTCTTCCAGCTATTTATCAGCTAAATAGTGGCATACAGAATACTAGGTAATGATGATGATATGCTCGTATGCCACAGGAAGTAAAAACGATATTATACTATTGGCATGTTCAATGATGACATTATGCTAAATTGGCAGCATGGATGTGAAAGTTCACTTCCAGTGAATTATTTATCGAACCAAAAAAAAGGCGATGGAAGAAAACTGGCATTTCCAAACTGATATAACTAATTTGATAAAAAAATGAATTAATCTAAGGCAGCTGTAGAGTGCATCATTACGTTTTTGCCAGTGAAGCAAATATAGGAGAAGCCACCAGAAGCCCCACCATGAATGCAGACGACAGAATACCATCTTCAAAGTAATTCAAGTTGAAGTCTCCCCTGCACAAAATTTTAAACTGAGACATAGTACTATCAAAAGCACATTTAAATAGCATCATCTACTAAACGAACAAAGCTTTTAATTCACCTTTCTTCATTTTCTCTTTTACTAAACAAAAAATATTCTGAATAAAGTTTTTCGGCATATTTCACTGAAATGATTTACTCAACAATTTTTTCTTATCCTGCACAACCAGCTTTTTCCATTAATTATCAAAAACACACACACACTCACTTACTGAATCCCCTTCCAGAAGTGCAAATTCCACTATCAGAGCAAGTTCGACGACTCCCATTGACACCATTGCTGGCTATGGCACCTCGGTCAACATAGTTTAACATGTTAATTACACAAAAGATTATGAGTAACCTGCAAAGACAATATCTAATATCAGCACCATAAAAGCAATAATTAACATAAGCACCATTGTCCATAATTACATAATCCAAGCTATTCAGCCTACTATTAATCGAAAATACTTTTCCCTTACCAGAGTTGTCCAGAAATCAAATTGCAAGCAAGGAAATATAGGACTGTCAAACATGTTCAGCGGAAATTATCCAAACAAATAATGGATATAACTAAGGTCCTCAATAAATAAACACATATGGCTTAAACTATTTGACTATTATATTGTAAAAGATATTGAATCCCCACTTGATTCTTGATCTTTCTAAGACTCGATTATAGCTCTTCCACAGCAAAGGCAGCAATCAATTCTCACAAGATAAAAAGAACATAAATTGCAATAAAAGATCCTGTCAAAATTTCTAATCTAACTCTGATTAGATGGAGTTCAATAACTCAAAAAATAGATAGAGAATTACATTCACTGTCTAATTTCAAATATGTTGAACATGAGTGACACCAAATTTCTGATTAATCAGGGAAAAAACAGGCTACCATTCTACAATGTACAAGCTGAGCTAGTACTGACGCAACAACTGTACAAGTTGATTCTCACAAACCCCAATTCTTGATTCTTACTATTTTCTTTCTTGTCAGTAGCCAATAGCTACTTCTCTCAAATTAATCCTTAATTTTGGAGCATTATAAACGATAAATGAAAACCTTTAATGCCAAACAAAAGCAGCGGCCTAAAATTTAGATTCTATCTCTCTTTAAACATCATCAGTGTAAAAAACACAAAAAAAAGCCTCCCTTCCTTTTCCACAAATACTAAAAAGTAAATAGAAAACCAATGATTCAATTTCTTCAAAAATCAAACATTGATTCTACTTCCACATGCCACAAAACCACAGTTAGTTATTCTTTTCATTTTCGTACTTCTTCAGTGTTTCATCACAAAGGCCTCACCAGGATTCTCCCTACCTCATATTAATGCTTCATTGCACAGATAACAACTGACAAAAGCACCTCCTAGAATTTGATTTCTCTCTTTAAATCATCAATCAAAAGCATCATAAATTTTAAAATAAAACCTCCCCCACCACTTTCTCATGCACTAAATACAACAAAACCTGAAAATTTTCAATTTTTAAGTTTCTAACAGAAGCATCTACTCAGATCTGAACTCTCTCTCTCTAAATCATCAACGGCATCAGAAATCAAAGAAAAAAAAGCCTCCCCACCATTTTCACATGTATTTAACACAAAAAACCAAAAAAATTTCAATTTCTCACAAAAACACCTCCTAAAACTGGATTCTCTCTTCAAGGCATCAACAGCATCAGAAATTAAACAACCCCCCCTCTCTTTCGCATGCAATTAACACAACAAAAACTGCAATTTTTTCAACTTCTCACAAAAGCACCCCCCCTCTAATCTGAATTCTCTCTCTAAACCAACAACAGCATCAGAAATTAAACAAATAGCAAACCTCCCCACCTTTTTTCACATAAACCAAATACAAACAAACCCTGCAGTTTTTCCAATTTCTACCAAACCAAACAATACTCCTACCTCCACCACCAAGCATCCACCTTTCCTGCCCAACAATTTCTACAACAAAAAGCTCAACTCTAATTGGCACAAACAAATCCAGATTCCCCCAGCAATTCCACCACCCCACCCACAATTCAATTCTCACAAGATCAAATTTTTCCAAGCAAAAAAGCAATCAATAAAGAAAACATATCATCCATACGTTTTGGGCGTGAACCAAGACGGCCGGTCGGGATCCCGGCGGGCCGCCATCTCCAGCGGGCGGCCGAGCAACGAAGAGGAGAGAGCTGATGGGAGTCAAAAGCAGTAATCTTTCTGTCTTGTTTGTTTTTTCCAATTTTTTAGGTGAAAAAAAATGGTAGAATTGAAAACTTTGGTAAGAACAAGAAGAAGAGAGATTTATAAGTGGTGTTTTTTTTAAAAAAAATTAACTAGTGATTTGTGACGACTTTGATCAATATTTAATGTTTGATATAATTAGGGAAGATGTTGGGTAACCTGTCACTTAGTAATACAAATAAATTTTAATTTTATAGATAACTTCTAAATTAGAGATATATTATAATAATTTAATATTTTAAAAATTAACTCTAGTTGATTTTAGCAATAGATTTAATTAAAAAGAATATAAAGTTTAATAATTTGATTTTTTATTATATTTTTTCAAGATAAGTAGACGGATAGAGTCATATTAGTAGGAAATTATAAATTTACGAAATTATAAATTTAAAATTAAAAATTAAAATTAATCAGATTCAAATTGCGATCTCTTATAGTGAGAGATATTTTTTGTTTTTGTTGTATTTTAATTGATTAAATCTCATATTTTTAATTATATGTCAGTATAAGCTCTTTTTTTTATTAATAAGAGTAGATTTTTATTAAATAATAAAATAAATTATAATAATTTGATATGTTGAAGATAGACTTTTATTTTAACAATAAATTTTAGCCAATGAGATAAATTATAATAAATTGGTTTATTTTTTTCATCAAAACTAGACTTTTAATTGTATTTTTATTAATATGAGTGGATTCGTTTAATAATATTTAAAAGTGATGTTTAATCGTTTGAAAGCCTAAGCGGCTCTTTTTGAATTGGATTAATCGATCTAATTTGATTTTTTTGAAATACTTTGATTAAATTTTAGATTGGTCAGGATGATTAGGGTTTCCATTTGACCTAAATATATGTGTAAAATATACACGGATTGATATTTCAGTTTATATTATTAGATCTTGTATTGAAGTTTTTTCTTTGAGATGGATTAAAGTTTATGTTAGCTTAATTTAAGAGTTTGGAATTTTATTGTATTTGATTTGGTTTAATATTAGTTGGATTTGATCCAAATTATATTAGGCTAGTCACTAAACCTGATGGGTCTTTTCTGAAGAGAGCTTGAATTTGGCTCTAAGTCAACTTTACTTATTTACAAGAATGAGTTGACTTGGGACTTGTATTTTAAAACTATTTTTAGATGCCTCTTTTCTTTTACATTAAAGATGTAGTTTTTTTGGCTCTCAGACTTTATACTATTAAATTAAAGTTTGTTATTTAGTAATATATACTCAAGCTAAATTATTACAAATCTTATATATTTATTTATTTTTATATTTGTATTTATTATTAAAAAAATTAGAGTATAATTCTATTTGAATTAAAAATCGATAAGAGCATAAATTATATTTAGTTATTAAAATATTTCACTTAAAAAAATTAAAATTTCTTTTAATATTTGCATACAACTTATATTTTTTGTTAAAACTAAATAAATATTCATTATTTTTTAAAAAATTATATAGTAATAATTTTGAGATTTATTTTGTATACTCTTAAAATATATATTATTATTAATTTTCAAATATACCTTGTGCATCGTGCGGGTCTTTGTGTGCAAGGTATATTTGAAACTTATTAATAATATATATTAAAAATATACAAAATTAATTTTAAAATTATTATTATAATAAATGAAAAATAATAAATATTTGTTTGATTACCAAAAAAGTATAATGGTAAACAAATATTAAATGTAATTTTAATTTTAATAAGTAAAAAATTTTAATAACTAAATAGAATTATACTGGCAGGGATCTTTGTGTTTGGCTGTTAGCAGAGCATCTAATGTGGACCGTTGGATCAAAATCCAACGGCCCACAACCACCCAGTGTTTCCCCCTTTTTTCGTCATCACCCCCGCCGGTTTCTGCCGTTGCCCTGCCCCTAGCCTCGCCACTAGGGATCGAGTCAAGTTTTTATCATGAAATTATTTTATTTTCTTTAAATTTATTTCATAATATTAACTCGGCGTGAAATCGAGTCAAGTTTTTATTACAAAGTTAATTTTATAAAAGAATAAAATAATTTCGTAATAACAACTTGAGTTGATCCTGGACGGGATTGAATCAAGTTTTTATTACAAAATTATTTTATTTTTTAAAATTTATTTCATAATATTACCTCGAGTTGGGATTAAGTCAAATTTTTATTATGAAATTATTTTATTCTTTTTAAAATTTATTTTGAAATAAAAGCTTGACTCGATCTCGACTCAAGTCAAGTTTATATTATGAATCTACCCTCCCATGTTTCTTCTCCCCCCTCTGTTTTGCTGCGCCACCCCACCGCCGGTGAACTTGCCGCGGGCGCTCGGCTAGCCAATGCTGTTGCCACCTCGGGGGTGGGTGGGCTGGTTGGAAAACGTGAGGTGGTGGTCGGGCACGGGCGGCCTTGAGCGGGCGGAGTGTATTACGAGGGGGGGCGCCAGCTAGGGAAGGGGTGGTGGAAGGTGGCGGGGGGCCGTGGTTGCAGGGTGAGGGTGGGGGAGGAAGGTGGTGGCCCAAGGGGTGGGGGGGAGCAATGCGGGGGAGGTAGGTGGGGGCGGTGGGGGATGGCGGCTGCGGGAGGGGCCGGGGGGGGGGGGGCAGGGGCCTGGGGGTAGCGGCAGAAATTGGCGGGGGGATGACGAAAAAAGGAGGGGGGGGGGAATGCTGGGTGATTGCGGGCCGTTGGAGGGCGGGGCGGGGCCAGGGGCAGCGGCGGAAACCGGTGAGGGGATGACGAAAAGGGGGGGGATGGTGGGTGATTGTGGGCCGTTGGATTTTGATCCAACGATCGACATTAGATGTGTTGCCTACACGATGCAAAAAGGTGCAGTGCATAGCAGAGTTTTTTGTTTGTGTGTGTGTGTATATATATATATATATATATATATAGAGAGAGAGAGAGAGAGAGAGAGAGAGGAAGGCTACTATGTGCTGCCCCTTTTTGCAGCACACAACAGCGCATGATATGTGGGCCGTTGGATCAAAATCCAACGGCCCACATACAACCTCACTTGGTCCCCCCCCTGCCGCCTCGCCCTCAGCCGCTGCCCCCCATTGCCCCTACCCGCAGCCGCAGCGTTCCCCCTGCCTAGGCGCCACCTTCCACCACCCTCCCCACCTAGGCCGGCGCCGTGGCCCCCTTGCCCCGCTTGCTCACAGCCACCCCTGCCCGCTCACGGCCGTCCGTGCCCGGCCACCCGCTCCTTGCTGCAGCAGCGTGTTTTCCAGCCGTCCCACCCACCCTTGAGGTGGCGACAGCAATGGCCAGCAGGTAGCCAACGGTGGGGGCGTGGCAAAACAGAGAGGGGAAAGAAACAGGGAAGGGTAGTTTCTTAATTAAGAACTTGACTCAAAAGACAGGTGGCGTGAGAGCGAGTAAAGTTTTTATTACAAAATTTCTTTATTTTTTAAAAATTTATTTTATAATATTAACTTGAGTTGGGGTCAAATTTTTATTATGAAATTATTTTATTTTTAAAAATTTATTTTGTAATATTAACTTGAGTCAGGATCGAGTCAAATTTTTATTATAAAATTATTTTATTTTTTAAATATTTATTTCATAATATTAACTCAAGTCGGGATCGAGTCTTGTTTTTATTACAAAATTATTTTATTTTTTAAAATTTATTTTGTAATATTAACTTGAGTCGGGAATCGAGTCAAATTTTTATTACGAAATTAGTTTATT
>JAURVB010014098.1:0-30109 GCA_033002965.1 Piper betle | reverse complement strand
GCAATAGACAAATGAAGCCATACCAAGACAACAGAACATATCAACAAGCAAAGGCTAAAAGGCATGGTCTATACAAAGAAGAAGAAGAATTCCCTGCAAGTCGTCGTAATCGATAAGAACAAGAAACAAATCAAGATGTTGAAAAGCCATCGAGAAGTCGGAATATGACTTTCAATTCCCCACCAAAACGATTGACATTGCAACCTCCAAAAAGGTAAATCTCCACAAATTGTTCAAACAAGCAATTGCTAAGGGTTTGGATTAAAACAAAAAGAAAAAAATGCATGACGATCTTTCGAATCAAAGAAAATTGTAGTTTCAAAATACATTTTTTATCTTAACCATCTGCGTAGAAAAGTTGCCCTGCCATCACCCTTTCCTTCCCCCCCTCCCTCTGTTTTGCCACGCCACCCACCGCCTCGCCGCCGACCGCCGGTGAGGAGACGGTTGCCAGCAGAATGAAAGCGGGAGGCATCGCCTTGGGAGTCCGGTGAGGCAATGGTTGCCGGCAAATCCACTGTTGTCATCGCATCGATCAAAGCTGCAGGTGTTACGATGCCGCCGAAGCACGAAAGCCTTGGGTTTCCATCCTGCCGAACGTTAAATTAAGTCATACACCAAAAACGGGAAAAAACACACTCAAACTCATAACTCTCACAGCCCAACATAGACACCCCACTTTCTCCACCTGATCAAACAATACTCTGTACACATTAAGATCATGGTACAAGGTCTGCCCTTTACTGCTGCAATATTCCAAAGCCTGAGCTATGTACAGAGCAACCTCAACCTCATCGCTTATTTCATATGCTGAGTCTCCCCTACAATAAAGAAGCAAGTACATCAATCAGATACATCAATAGGAATAATTTATCTCCACCAATGATCAGAACAAATAACTTAATCCCAAACAAGAACTATCTGTAACATTGCAAAAACAATGATGATGTCCAACCTTCTATGATTAAAACAAATAATACAAATTTCAAACACGAATTAGCTTTACCGCTTTACTGCACTAAAATTTCCAACAATATTAAAATGGGTAAAAACGAAAAAATTCTCTCCTCTAAAATCAAAAGAATGAACCAAATCTCAAACATAAACTAGCTCTTTCACTACGCCAAAGAGTATTAATTTCCACTTCTATATTATTTAAACAAATAACAAATAATTTCAAACAGGAATTAGCTATACTTCTTTACTACACTAAAAATTCCCAAAATATAGCCATAAAATAGGTTAAAAAAAAGTTATCTCCCCAACAATCAGAACACAACAAAATCTCAAACGTAAACTAGCTCTTACACTCCAACAAAGTGTGTTACCTTCAATTTCTATGTGCTAAAAAACAAATAAAAAAAATCCCAACAGAAATTAGCAATACAGCACAAAAATTTCAAAAAGCAGAACCATAAGTTGTTTATCAAAAAACAACTCATTCCCTTCATATCAAGGAGGTTCAATGTTTGAGATTTTGCTAGCTTCAACAAGGTAACAATGTTGATACTTACAAAACCATATAGAAGATTTTATAGAGGCCACAATAGACAGTAATAACAAGACACACAAAAGAACAAATTTTCAGAATACCACCAACAAATTTAGCTGCTATGAAGCAGAAAACAAAACATAGCAATAACATATAACCATGAAAGGGCGATGCTTGGGATCAAAGAAGAAGCCTTGGCCAAAGGGGAGGGTTGTAAGTCGTGCTCGTGGAGGAACTCCCGTCGTTGAAAATGACCAAGGCGCCTGCCTCACGAGCTCCTCCAACAAATCCCGATGCTGCTGTCGGCCTCGATTACGATCATCCTCTGCATCGCCAGGTCGAGCACTGGAATCCGAAGCCGACGCCTCCCGCCTTCATCCCGCTGGCCGTGCTACGCGGCGTCCCAAGAACAGAGGAAAGGGGAAACAGAGAACTGTGGTCGGCGGCACGAGAAAGCTGCAGCTTTGATCGAGGTGATGGCAACGGTGGACTCACCAGCAACCGCCTTCTCACCGGAATCCGAAGCCGACGCCTCCCACCTTCATCCCGTTGTGTGGCTGTGTGCTGCGCGGGAAGAACGAACTGGTTGTGGCCTAAGCGGCGTTGAGGGACCAGAGCAAGGATTGGGGGGCGGGGTTGTTTTGCAGCCGTTGGATAGAATCCAACGGCCGGAATGAAACTCAAGTACAGGTAAGTTACCTGTGCTTCAGCACAGAAACATTATATCCATATATTATTTGTCTAAATTATATGTCACCCCTTGGCCCGAATCCAAACGCGTTTAAGACATTCTTTCCCAAAGACGTCTCAACACCCCTCCTATTCTACAAGAAAAAAAGTTGAGGATAAAGAGTAAAAGTGTAACACCCTGATTTCAGCTCACCTAAAAATTGGATCGGAAATATCGTGACCAAGTCAAATTATATCTAAAATAGACTCAATCAATAATATAGATCAAAGTAACCCGCTTGGCATTAAGAGAATAAAAGACATTATTAAATACGCATTAGAACACATCAAATATAAGTAAAAATGTAAAAGAAAAATAATTGTGTTGAACTCAAGTGTGTCTAGCATTTATCTCTCATCTTACCAAAGCCAACTCAGAATCACAAACCCTATATATATAATATGAAAAATGTCAATAACGAATGTTGTTGGTCCAAAAATATAACTAAATAGCAAACTAGCAAATAACTCTCATTTTGAATAAAAACGTTTATATACTTCTTGTGAACACTCCTAATGGCATTTACTGAAGAGCCACTGGGCTGCAAACCCGATGGCGTCTCGAACTTACTGGGTTTGATGCCTCTTTCAAAATTTTCTCATTTTCCTGGTCCTTTGGGACTGATAGTTTACCTAAGCCCTCTCATTTCCTCCGTAATTCTCCTGGCTTTGAAACACAAAAGCTAGGTATTCTCAAGAAATCACCTTTAGTACCCTTTGAACCACAAGTCCAGATGTGCGCTCTAATAAACAGTACATGTAAACCTCTACGTTTCTTTGACTGGTACATGCACCCGCTTATGGTACGTGCGAGTCGATTTTCTTATATCTTGCCTTACTAAAAACACGATAAAATCAAATATAGGCCTGGTAGGGGATTTATATAATAAGCCCGAAGGCAACTTGCGCTGGATTTTGTTTTCTAAATCAGACTTGAGGTGTCTCATCCTCAAGGGTTATTAACCATGAAGGTAAAATACGTCTACATGGCCTGTGTTAAGTGAGTCCGATAAAACAGCTACTTAACACGTCCTGTAATCTGAAAATCAAATCAGCAATAGAGTATAGTGAAAAAAAATGAGAAGAGTGCGAACGGACCTGTAGTCTAAGCTCTAAGTGTGACGTCTCCTCTATGGCGAGCTCAGACTCCAAAACCTACATTGAAGCCCACTGTTAAGTAAAACGTTCATATCTTTATATGATGCGCACTCGTGGTGTGTGCTCACATCATTAGTGCATCTTAATAAAGAAGACTGTTAAATAAATCTACAATTAAACATACGACACACAAATCAAAATATAATAAAGGAAATAACAAATAATAAATAAATAATAAATAATAAATAAATAAATAAATACACAGACTTATGAATAAATAGATAAATAATAAATATATGGAAATAATCAATACTCTAATCATAAAATAATAATAACATATATTATATAAATATATGACTAAACACGAGTAACTATCACATATACTCGTGTTAGTAAACATATAAATAGTTAAATAAATAAATACATATTTATTCAATAAATAAATAAATAGTTAATTTTAATTAATCATGAATATTAATAATACCATAATTATATAATACAAGAATACATAATTAAATACAAATAAATAATAACATACACGCGAACAAACAAATAGATAAATAAATAAATAAATACAATTTAGTAAACATAGATAAACTAATATTAATAAGTAAATATATCATTATTAATAATAAATAATCATATAAACATGCGTTATAATGAATAAATACACTAATAACAAGAAATGAATAATAATAAATAAATAAATATAACATCCAAATATGCTAAATCATGTGAATATACATCTAAACTAGCATAGCGATTCTCGAATTACCAAATATAGTGGAACAATGGACGAAAGCAGTCTGAAAATGACTGAATCTGGTCAACTCAGCTAAATCAGACCTAGTTGAATTGGCTGAACCAACTTGGTCTCAGTTAACTGGACAATGGGCTGGGTTGATTGGGAGGACATGAACTGGAGTAATCGACATGGACACGGGCTCGAATTGGCTGACTTGGGCATGGCCAGGCGGCTGCGAACACTAGCAAACTGGCCAGACGGGATAGGTGATGCCTGTCACAAGAAAATGCTGACGACGGTGGGCTGGGGTTGCCACCGGTCGGGATCGATGGCCCTGACAATGAGGAAGACGATGGTGGTGGTGATCAGTGGAGTCAGGCCGCTTGTTGGCTGAAAAACTTCTTGAAAAAGGGGTGGAATCGCCATGGGTACGGCGGCATCACTGGCGACGAACGCGGCCATGGTGGTGGTCATGCGTGGTCTCAAAATGAAGCTCTCAATAAAGGTAGTCTATCTAGGTGGTCGGATTGGTCAGAGGTGGCTCACCGGCTCCAGAAAATATCCAGAAAAGGTGGCAGTGGCGGGGAAATCGACTGCAAAAAGTCCATCGCCTGTGGCGAGTGCGGCGGCGCCAATGGTCGTGAGTGGTACGAATGGAAAGTCGGCTGTGAGGTAGTTATGGTGGTGTCGGTTTGGTGGCCAGGGGCGAGCCGAAGTGGCGGCGGCGCTAAGGGTGTAAACTCTGAAAATCGTGGGAAATCTCTGGGAAATAACATGGTTGGAAGCTAGGGTTGATGTGGATGGCTCAGATCTCGCCACATGGCATGATCTAAACATCTAATAACTTGTGGCCTAGTGGGGCCTACCTATAAGCATATGCAATATACATATGGACAGAAAGCTCGGTTCAAGACCGTATAAAGTCAAAATTGACTCTAGTCCTAAAATTTACTCTATATGTGGAAATTGAGGCAAAATGGCTAAATGGGCCTCAAACCCTCAACTCAATTGGCTGAAAACCTACGACTCAATCAAGCTGGGCCCATAGGGGGATAATTTGATGTTCCAAAATCCCTATGAAGCATGCAAATGAGATACCCTGGAAATCCCAAACGAATATTAAATGGTGCAGCGGCCTACATCTAGGCCTACAATCTTGGCTAACCCAAAAAGAAAAATCTTTCTTATACCTCATGTATACAATGATAACTCATATTTTGCTGCAGCCTATGTAAAACCCACAACTTGAGTCAGGGTTTTATAGTCGTTAGCCGGTTGGTTTGATCGTAGTTTGAGTCGGTTCAGCTTTCAGAACACGTGTGCCGGGCCAAAGCCGACTGTATGCATGTGCTATGAGGGTTTATGTATACCAAAGTATCGATGATAGCATCAGATACGCATCAGCAAACTGAGTTATCAGTAGATATGAGAGTATACAGTTGATGATTTTATTTTTATGTTGTGACCGTAGAATTAGTTTAGGCCGAATAACGCTTTAGGACGCGTTAGATGGTATTCGGGTACTCGACCGTACTCGACGCCACTGTTGGTGGCCATCGCCGCCGCGGCTGCCCTCGTCGTCACCACCATTGGGTTCAGCTCACCGAGACGGTGCTAACCCCTACCTCCGATTGCCTCGCCGGAGTAGTCACCGGAAAACCACCGAGCTGCCGGAAAACTGCCGGCACAGTCGCCGGAAAACCGCCGACTCACCTTCACCGCCTTCGTCCATCGACACCGATTTCAGCGCCGATCGCGAGGTGGTTCTTCCTTCTCTTTTTTAGAACTATTACATACATGTTGTGGTCATGGTAGCATATTAGAATTAATTGTATTAACTTCATGATTTTAGTTAAATTAATCGTGATTATGATAAACATGTGATGATTAGCATAAATTGTGTTGTATGATGTGAATGCTTACTAATGAAATTGTTAGTAAACCATTGAATAGTTAATTAAATGCTTGTTAACTAGTTAATTTATGAATTTGTATGAATTAGGCTTTGCATGCTAGCATTAAGTTAAATAGATTAAATTAATTAAACCATTGTCACCTAATTAGAATAGGTATGCTTTGAAATTGGAATTAAAAGTGCTAGGTAATAAGTAACATATGAAATGATAAAATTATTAACTTGCTTGATAATTAGAGATTTAGTGTGATTGTCGAGATGATTATCATGGTTGATTAGATGATTGTATGCATGTGGATATATTAGTTATATAGGTGTGCATCATATATGTATGGGCGTTAGTAATTAGTTATGTTCATGTAGGTTCGTTGCAGGAGCTCGCCGTCTAGGCATGAGACTGCGCTTGGAGCTTCTGACAAGTCTGTTAGGACACGCTTCTCAGGTTTTATCGCTCCATTATATCGGTGATTTGATTTATTGATCGTAGGACGTGTCAGGTGGATGATTTATTGAACCCCACCTAACATGGGTCACCTAGTCGATGTTTTTCGGAATTAATAACCCTCGAGGATGAGATCCCTCGAGTTTGTTTTCGAAAATAAGATCCACCCCAAGTTGCCTTCAGGCCTATTATAATAAATCCTGACCCAGCCCTATAAATAGTTTTATCGAGTTTTCAGTGAGACAAGAGAAGATGAGTCGACTGCACGTACCATGAGCGGATGCCGTGCCAGTCAAAGCGGGCTCTGGATTAGTGCCAGTGGAATGTTCCATTCCCGAGGGATCCTGACAACTCCGCGTTTGAGTTCCTCACACCCGGAGGACGTGGAGGTTTACGGGTACTGTTTAGTACAGCGCATGTCCGGACTTGTGGTTCAAAGGGTACTAAAGGCGACTGCCTGAGAGTGTTCGGTCTACGTGCTCAAGGCCAGGAGTAATATGGAGGTTCGGAGAGGGCTTAGGATAAAATTTATGTGAAGTACCAAAAGAAGTGCCGAGAGCAGCATAGTTGTAAAACCCACGATTCGAGTCAGGGTTTTATATTCAGAACCGGTCGGGTCGACCGTTATTTTTCGAGTTGAGTCAGTTTCAGGACACGTGTACCGAGCCGATGCCGGTCGCGTGTATGAGCTATGAGGGTCATGTGTACCCAAGTATATGATGATAACGTCATGAACACAGCAGAACAGAATGAGTTATCAGAATATATGAGAGTATGCAGTTCATTCTTTTTTATTATGATATATAATGGATCGTAGAATTAGTTTTAGGCCGTTTACCGCGTTAGGACGCGTTACGGGCATTTTGGGTGGGTTGATAGTCTTAGAGCATATCATTACGATGTTTGGTATTTGTTTGTTTTTACGGGATTTTTCCCGATTTTTATGAATTTTTTAGGATTTAATACGACTTAGTTATTATACTTGACTCGAGTCAGAGACGAGTCAAGTAATATTTACGAGTTTGCCACCACACACGCCCTCAACCCTTCCTTTCTTCTTCCCCCAAACCATCGCCCGCGCCGCCCCTGTTCGCGCGCCACCGCCGCCACGGCCGACGCCGCCTGGCCGCCGGTCGACGCCGCCCAGCCCGGCCACGGCGCCGCCTTGCTGGCCCGACCAAGTCCGGCCCCCACCGGGCCGCCGCGACGCGAGGAAGCCACGCCGCGACGCCGCGCCCGCGTGCGCTTCCGTCGCCGATTCCGTCACCGGCGACCAGCACCGCCGCGATCGGTCGGTAGCATCGACACCCTCGACCCCTAGCGGCCTTCCCCGACCGGAGCGGAGGCCATCGCCGCCCTGGCCGGCCGGATTCTTCCCTCATCGCCGCCGCTCTGTTTTAGGCATTTTCCGGCGAGCCGCCACCTCCGTTGGCCGCGTCGACCTCGTAGATGGGTCGGGCTCGCCGAGCCGGTTCCGAGGGTACCCAACACAACCCCTTTCCGACCAGTAGACGCCGTAGGCGATGGTTGCCGGAAAACCACCGGAAGTCGCCGGAAAACCGCCAGTAGCTGCCGGAAAACCGCCGAAAAATCGGAATTTCTGGAATTCGCCGGAATTCACCGGATCTTCCGCGGGGCTCACCCAGTGGAGCCCGATCGAGCTTCGGACGCCGATGAGCGCCGAATTTGAGCTCCGAGACGCGCGGCGGAACCCTAGCCGTCGCCGATCGCCGACGACGTGAGGTATAATTACCTCCGATCGATTTATTTAAAATTGATGATGAGTGCTAGCACAGCATGCTAGGATTGATTTATTGATGTGATTGATAGTGATAAGTTACATGATGTGATTAATGACTAATTAGGGATGAAATGATAAGTTGTATGATGAGATTAAGGGAGAATGAATAATAAGTAATCTAATGAGGTAGATCGAGTTGAGCATGCTAATCGAGTAATGTAACTTAGGAAAATATAATAAATTAGTATGAATAGGATGAGCTAGGATTAATTAGTTTTATGATTTTCTGATTGTTATGTTGATGGATGCTTGCATTGTGATTGTGATGTTATTGAGTCTGATGCATCATTTAGTTAGCGGGCGTTAGTATTTAGTTTTGATGTGTAGGTACGGAGTATGAGCTCGCCGCCTAGGCGCGATGACACGCTTGGAGCTTCTACCAGGTCCGTTTAGGACTCGTCTCTGTTTTACGCTCTTCTATTGTATGTTTATTTTATTATTGCAGGGCGGGTTAAGTGGCGTTTTATCGGATCCCACTTAACTCGGGCCATTTAATCGAATATTTCCGGATTAATAACCCCTCGAGGATGAGATCCCTCGAGGATGATTTCGAAAACAAGATCCACCACAAGTTGCCTTCGGGCCTATTATATGAATCCCTTCCCAGGCCTATATATATAGTTTTATCGAGTTTTCAGTGAGACGAGAGATGGAGAAACCGACTGCACGTACCATGCAGAGGATGCCGTGACAGTCAAAGCGGGCTCTGGATTAGTGCCAGCGGACTGTTCCATTCCCGAGGGATCCTGACAACTCCGCGTTTGAGTTCCTCACACCCGGAGAACGTGGAGGTTTACGGGTACTGTTTAGTACAGCGCATGTCCGGACTTGTGGTTCAAAGGGTACTAAAGGCGACTGCCTGAGAGTACTCGGCCTTCGTGCTCAAGGCCAGGAGAAATATGGAGGTAAGGAGAGGGCTTAGGATAAAGTTTCACGAGAAGTACTGAAAAAGAAGTGCTGAGAGTAGCACAGTACCAGCAGCAGTAAGTTCGGGATGCTACCGGGTCTGCAGCCCAGTGGCTCCTCAGTAGTGCCCTTCAGAGTGTTCTTGAGGAAGTATATGGTTTTCGTTCATATGAGAGTTTGCTCTCATAGCCAGTTTGTTATAGTTATTTTCTTTTCGGACCAGTAACGCTTGTTACTGACGTTTTTCCTATATATATGTAGGTGATAAGCACGAGATGGATGGGCCGGCCAGGACGGAGGAGCAATAAGGTCTTCTGCACACACACATTGGGTGATTGAATATTTAATGTTTTTGTTTATGATATTATTTTATGAACATGCTATGAGTAAATGGTTGAGGCATGACAATGAGATGAAATGAAATGATCAGAGTAGCGCAGCAAAAGTATGATGGGTTGAAACCCAAGCTTCAGAATGAGTGTATAGTAGATTAGATTCTGTGTGAATGAAATTGTTTGATAGTTGGTTACATATATTTTTATATGTATATTTGACAGGGTGGCCCCTAATTACATTTTTAGGGGAAATTCTGTCCGTTATATTTCAAAACTTTTATTAATTTTTATCGGGATTGTGTTGGTGTGTACTCTGACTTGCATGTCATTCATGTAGTACCATGTTAGGTTTGTGTATTTATCCATGCATTACGAGTTGTATCTTCATCTTAAGACGCCGAGATTGGATCCGCATGAGTTAGGTTCGGGTTAGCCGACCTAACCGGGGCCTGTAACATGCCGGTTCGGTTCACGAGTGTGAACCGGATTTGGGGTGTTACAACATTGGTATCAGAGCCACTCTCGGCCGATTAAGATGTATGATACTTTTATAGGTGATGTGTGTGCAAAGACTGCTCCAAGTCCAGCTGGCAGGTATGTTTCTGTTTATTTTCCTTACATGCAGATTCTTATTGATAAGTTGTTTGGACAACAGTGTATTCAGGACCTTATTAGAAGTGTGTGGAATTAGCCTTAGTTAAGTTGACATGCCATATATGGATTGTTATCATGATATCAGATTGCTTGCCCAGTTAGATGTGAGCAGGGAATGTTGTAGTACTAGCAAAGGTATAATGGGTATAAAGTCTTATTTTATACCACATTCGGACGTTAGCAGATGTGAGCAGGAATCTGACAAGATTGTCTTGATGGGCTTAGAGACCCACTAGTTCTGTCCATCGCATAAGTGAATTAGATGATTGACTAGATGTTAGTGTCTTGCATGTCACCACATTAGTCCTGTTTCCATGAGACATGGTGTACATGATAGGAATGAGTAAATAAAAATAAAATAAAATAAAAATAAAAAAATAAGGAGCTTGAAGTATAGAGATATTAGCAAGTTAGTTGGCACATGAGATGAGCCACTTCCAGGAGATAGTGATGAATGAGGATGAGTAGTGTAGTGGATCGACAGTTTGATTAGCACTTCACCGCATCCTCCTCTTCCACTAGTTTATGACCTATGGGCAGAAGTTTTGACTTCCTTTTGCCCGACATAGGTCTTGATATGACGAGGAAAAGATCAGGACTACCATCGCCTGTGAGATTAGTTATTTGACCAGATTCTACCAGAGATAAGGTGCTAGACCAGTGATTACTGTGTGAGGACCAATTAACAGTGATAGAAGCAGCCACTCTTAGCATAGGTTGACCATCATATGTGTCAGTATCATGATCCAAACCCCTCTGGATCAGACACGCATGATTGGACAACCTGAACCGAGTTAATAGCAGCCAGGATATGGCAGAGATAGTAGTAGATTTACGATGCATATGAGTAGGATTAGATATTTCTGCATCTAGGTAGTGCACAACCGCCGACCGAGTGCACAACCACCGACCGAATGCACAACCACCGACCGAGTGCACAACCACCGACCGAGGTGCACAACCGCCGACCGAGGTGCACAACCGCCGACCGAGTTGCACAACCGCCGACCGAGTTGCACAACCACCGCCCGAGGCGCACCACCGCCGTCCGAGATTCACTACCACTGACCGCAGACGCACTACCGCCGTCCGTGTATTGTTCATCAGCCGACCGATTAGATTAGTTAGATCTTAATAGGAACAAGATATAGCTACAATGGATCCCGTGACCGGCAGCCTAGCTAACGTTTCTAGTCTTGGCCCATTGCTAACCCCAGCCCACGACCTTTTTAGCCCATGACCGGTGGCCTAGCCAACGTCCCTAGTCCATCCCACCATCTAACACGGAACCAGGTCGGCTCTGATACTCACCTGTAACGACCCGGCCATTTGTCACAACATTGTGGGCCTAGCTGGCCAGGTGTTACTCACAATTAAGTAAATATGACTAACATTTCTATTTAACAAAAACATATATAAGATCCCACAGTCTTGGACCGTTTCGCAGTAGCCACACTTATTTCTCAATCAAATAAAAAAAGGAGTCCTCATATTTATTTTGCTCCATACTCTGGAGGTCAATCACCTAATCTTGTATCTGCATACCTGCGGAGGCAATTCCGCGTTAGTGATTACAACACTAAGTAGTATAATAGATAAAACAAAACAAGTACATTCCACTATTTCCTTATGTTTATTTTAATATGCGGTGGAGCGATTCCGCTATACTCCAAAACAATGCGGAGGAGGTATCCGCTGTGATCCGCACACCCGGCCGTAGCCTTTTTGTGGGGAGGCTACCACTACCGTCTCTGGTGCCAGTGCCTCGCACACCCCGGCCGTAGCCTTTTTGTGGGGTAGCTATCACTGCACTCGGGTGATTGCTATGCCCCGTTTGTGGGGAAGCTCTCACTACCAATTCTAGTGCCAGTGCCTCGCACACCCCGGCCGTAGCCTTTTTATGGGGAGGCTATCACTGCACTTCAGTGCCAATGCCTTGCACACCCCGGCCGTAGCCTTTTTGTGGGGCGGCTATCACTGCACTCAGGTGATTGCAATGCCCCGTTTGTGGGGAAGCTCTCACTACCAATTCTAGTGTCAGTGCCTCACACACCCTGGCTGTAGCCCTTTTATGGGGCGGCTCTCACTGCAATCCAGTGCCAGTGCCTCACACACCCTGGCTGTAGCCTTTTTATGGGGCGGCTATCACTGCACTCTAGTGCGATGGAGGAATCACTGTGCCTCACTTACCCCGGTCGTAGCCTTTTTATGGGGTGGCTATCACAACTCCAAAACAATGTCGATGCATTACAAAATTCACGCACATAACACGACCCAGTGTCAGACTGAGTCAATTCATTGACCCCGGTTGCACTCGGTGCATGGTAGTCGAATCGGGCTCAGGCGACCTAGGCTACCAACAAGGAAAATACAATGTTCTACCTATTATACGTACCTGATTTGTGATTACGTCTGACTGTGACCCGTGAACCCTAATACAGTAATGGGGAGGTCGCCTGGGACGGAGATGAGGGATGAAATACTCACACAGTAATAGGGAGGTCACCTGGGACGGAGATGAGGGATGAAATACTCCCTCCTCCTACATATATATACACTTCAACCATTCCCTCCATTAAATTCTCATACCCCATCATCCATTGGTATTTCCTAGGTTCAACGACCCCTTCATTAAATTCTCACACCCCATCATCCATTGGTATTTCCTAGGTTCAACGACCCCTTCTCCTTTTATAAAGAATAAATGACGGCTAGGGTTTGTGGAAGCACCCTTTCACCATAATTCCTTTAACCGGGTAATTGGGTAATTAACACGGTTCACTTAACCTTTTCACTCAACCTCTTAAATGGTATGGTTCACTTAAATGGTTAAATGGATAATTAATGTGTTCGACTCAACTGATTCAACTAGAATCGTCCGATTAGAAATTACTTTTCAATTTAACCATGAAATTTTTTTTTTCGGGTCTTTACACAAATAATCCTCACCACAACCCTCAAGTCGTCCCCCTGGATAGACTTGTTACATGCAATTCACTCAGCCTGAAAAGCACTTGGTTGTGTAGAACGCAGAATTGTGTACCTGGATCCCTGGTCAACAAAGGCACCCCTACACTGTGAAGTTCCAACTCTATACGAAGACCTGGCTGCAGTAACTACACCGTCTACCTTACTAGATTGCAGCAAACACTTCTCCACGTAGTGCTTCACCACAACTACCCAACGCGTTCTCTCAAAGAGTCTGTCGCTCAATGCACAATTCCTCTATTGTTCGATTCTTTTTTCTCTTCTCCAAGAATCCATCCTCTTTGTAGTTTACTCCCGTGTAGTTATCTCCAAGCCCTAAAGATATTCTCTCGATAGATCACGCGTCCAATTCTCCACGCTCTTCATCTCTGTCGTCCAAGTTATTGCTGGAATCCTTGCTCGTGCATATGGATAGAATACCGTAATCTTCCCAAAGATCTGATATACCTTATACGCAACTAACTTTGGCCAAAACCTTCGGCTACACCGCTAGGCACCGTGTCTCGCCCCTGGCTCGACCCTAGCACTGGTTCGATCATCTGTTCAACCTCACGTCCTTCCCGAGTTTACCACTGCAAACACTGGACATCGCCACCGTTGGATCACAGTATCGCTCGACCATCGCCCGACAATAGCTAGCGCTCACGCACCAGCGCATGGCATCACAATCGTGCATAGTGCCCACTACCGCACATCTCGCCTGCTACCGCTCGGTCACGCACGCTGTGCTCGCTACCGTTCGTGCCCGCATGGTCATGCTGCTCGGTTGCACTGTTCGGCCCATGCTGCTCGTCCATGATCGGTAACTTGCTCGACATTGCCTGCCGATGCTTGTGCCAACCCGCTCGCTACTCCCAGCCGTAGTGCTCAGTCATCAGCACCCGCTTGGACCCAATTCACGACCCGATTAGCATCTTGAGGTTTATTGCTGCTCGAACCCCACCACATGCCCGGTTCTCCATTCCCGCTGCATATGTCGATGCTCGCTGTCACCGACACTTTGCTTGTCCACAATGCTCAGTCATTCCACAGCTACGTGCACCATGGTTCATCTACCTTCAACTCCAACACGGATTAGTGTGGCCAGTTGTTTTCACCACTAGGGCAACCCCGGTCACCCCTTTGGAACAAGGGAATGCTAGGAACAACCGCCAAACCCTAGCCCCGTCACGTCCCATGGACTAGACCTGTGACAGTCCTCCCCCACCAATGAGACCCGATGTCCTCATCGGAGGGTTAAGTCCTTCCCAATACTTCTTGATTCTCCTCTCAAATTGCCACAAGGACTGTTCACACTCCCAGCTAGCCTCACTTCTCGGCTCCCCTTTCCACTTTACTAGATGAGTACTCCATCCTCTCATTGGTGGCCCCCTGGCCAACACGTCTGTGCTATAAAATTTTCCCCATCTTCTTCTTGTACAGTTGCTAGACTGTCGATGGAGCTCTCTTGAGAAAGCTAACGTGGAAGGTCGGATGGAGTTTATACCTCTCGGGAAGCTTCAACCGGTATGCTATGTTCCCGACGACCTTTTCCACCTCAAAAGGACCATCGTACTGCTGCACCAATGACTTGTGCACCTCAGTATGTCTAATCTTCTTCCAGATCTGAGGTGTTAGCTTCAGCATTACTTGGTCCCCTACGTTGAATGATAACGGTCTCCTTTTCAGGTCCACATATCTTTTCATCCGGCGTGTTGCTTTGGCTAGCGAGTCCACTGCGTCCTCATACAAGTCCTGCCTATCCCTAGCAAACCTGTAAGCAGTTGGACACTTCACTCCACGTGCCTGTAGAGCTACCTCCATGTGGTGTCAGAGGCTGATAGTCTGTTGCAACTTCGAAAGGACTCAATCCCGTTGCAGAAGAATGATGCAGATTATAACTAAACTGTGCCGCATCAAGAAGTTCCAACCAGTTCCTCTGGCTGGCTGTGACAAAATGCCTCAAATACTCCTCAAGTAAGGCATTCGTCCTCTCAGTCTGCCCGTCAGTCTGAGGGTGATTGGCAGTAGAAAAGTTCAGCTTGCTCCCCAACAACCCGAACAAACACGTCCAGAATCTACCCATGAATTTGGCATCCCGATCACTCACTAAATCTGCCGGCACTCCAAAGTGCTTTACCACGTTCTTGAAGAACAACTCCGCAGCTATCTCGGCGGAGCATGCTTGTGGTGCTGCGGCAAACATCACTGACTTCGGAAACCCTGACACAAAGTCTAACGATACCAAACTCCATGGCCTCGTCAGTGTGGGTAGGGGCTGCAGCAAACCAGCCTCTAGTCTTCGTTCCAACTTGTCCTGTTGACACACCAAACAGGACTTCACAAAAGCTTCTATATCAGCCTCCATCCTAGCCAATAGTACACTCGTGACATGAGTGCGTACATCCGGTCCCTACCTGGATGTCTTGCCCACTGGGTATCATGGGACTCCTTCATAAGCTTTCGTCTAAGTCTGCCCGCAGAAATGTAAAGTCGACCCCCACTAGCATAGATTATCCCGTCATCAAGCCAATACTTCCGAATCAGTCCCTCACTGATCCTATCAACCAGCTTCCAGTACTCAAGATCTCTTTGTGCTAACTCCCTGACCTGCCCCACTAGCTCGGTTTCAATTTCAGTCAAGGCCGCCACCATCTCCAAGTTCTTCCTACTCAGTGCATCCACCACCTGGTTGGATCTACCCGGCTTGTGTAACCATTCAAAGTCATACTCGGCCAGAAACTCTTGCCACCTTGCCTATCTAGGAGACAACTTCTTCTGGGTCTTGAAGAAGGTGTTAGCAATGTTATCAGTGATCACCACGAATTTTGATCCAACAAGTACACATGCCAAACCCTGAGACAATGTACTACTGCGAGCATCTCCTTCTCATGAACTGAGTATCTCGTCTCCGCTTCCTTCAGATTCCAGCTTTCAAAAGCTATCGGGTGTCCACCTTGTTGTAGTACTCCTCCCACGGCTCTGTCTTAAGCATCCGTCACAACTTCAAACGGTTGATTGAAATCCGGCAATTTCAATATCGGCTCAGATGAAATCGCTGCCTTCAATTGCTCAAAAGCTGCTTGGCACAGTCCTAACCATGCCCATGACCGATTCTTTCTCAGTAGATCAGTCAGTGGCGACACCACATGGCTGTAACCATGTATAAACTTCCTATAATAGTTGGCCAAACCAAGGAAGCTTCTCAACTCTATCACCTTCGTTGGCTCAGGCCAATCCACTATGGCCTTCACCTTGGATTCCCCCATTCGCACCTCACCATGACCAATACGATGCCCTAGGAAGTTGATCTCCCTTAGGCCAAATTCACATTTCTCCTTTTTCATGAAAAGCTATTGTTCCCTTAGCCATCCCAAAACTTGTTTCAAGTGACCCCAGTGCTCCTCCTCAGTCTCACTGTACACGACTATATCATCCATATACACAACTACAAACTTATCAATAAAGTCTCTGAACACATCGTTCATCAAGTTGCAAAACGTAGCTGGAGCATTTGTCAGTCCAAATGGCATTACGAGAAATTCAAAAGACCCATACCTCGTAACCATAGTCATTTTCGGGATATCATCCAGTGCAATCTGGACTTGCCAGTACCCCGACCTCAGGTCCAACTTCGTAAAGACTCTCACCTTACTCAGCCTGTCAAACAAGTCAGCTATAAGCAGAACTAGGGTACTTGTTCTTTATCGTCACCTTGTTCAAACCCCGGTAATCGACACATAGCCTAAAAGTACCATCTGCCTTCTCCTGGAAAAGAACAGGTGCTCCATATGGTGCACATGATGGCTGAATCTTCCCCGAATCCAGCAGCTCCCCTAGCTGGATCTTCAGCTCTGCGAGTTCCTTCGGCAACATTCGATATGGTGCCTTAGCTGGTGCTCTAGTCCCTGGCTCCAGCTCGATCCGGTGTTCGACCGAACGTTTGGGAGGTAACCCATCTAGCAACTCTGGCAGCATTACATCGGAATACTCCTCTAGTAACCCACTCAGAAAATCCGGCACCACCACCACATGATCCGGACTGGTTTCAACTATCGCAGCAAGGTAGGTCAAGTCACCCCGTTTGCACCCCTTAGCCAGCTGCATTGCCGACAGCTGCTGTTCACTAAAAGTGCGATCCTCGACCCTTGAAGGTCCCCCTTGACAGTGAACAAAGCTTGCACCTGCCTTGTCCATCATCAAGATTCCTCCAAGTTGTGGGAACACTCCCACTCCAGCAGTTCGCATGAAGGTATTGCCCAGAATGAGGTCGAAATCATCCATTTCGATCACCATTAAGTCCAGCTTCCCCTCATACTCTCCCAGGCGTATCCTAATGTTCTTGGAAATTCCATCCACGGGTCTAGCTTGCGAGTTCACCACTTTGATCCTGCTTGTGTTGATTCCTGTTTTCAGCCCAAGTCTCATAGCCATCCCCTTAGAGACAAAACTATGCGTCGCACTAGTATCAATTAAGGCCGAAACTTTCCTCCCATTCACTAACACCGGCACATACATCAAATCAACTCCCCCTGAAGCTGCCTGTCCAGCTCGAATAGCCCCGAGTATCTGAAGGGTTGACGCTCGGGCAGAAGGACCTGGATCCCCCTGGTCTCCGTCTGCAGCTGCCACCAAAGCACCGATCTTGCCCTTAGTCGGACACTCCTTAGCTCTGTGCGGCCCATTGCACAAGAAACAACCGGACTTTCTCACATCAGTAACCTGAGTGCTGTCCACTGCCCTGAAACTGAAGTTCTTCTTCTTCTTCGGCTTGGACGACTTCACCTTGTGCTCACGCTAATGGTCTCGGCCAGCGTTGGATTTCCGGGTCGGATCCTCATCCTTAGACCCAGTAGTTGTCTTGAAATCCACCAAAGCATCAGCTGTTACCATCACTGCGGGTAAGTCTTGCACCTTCCGTTGTTTCAGTTCTACTTGTGCCCATGGCTGCAAACCACTAATAAAAGTGAACAGTTTATCATCTTCAGACATATTTTTAATGTCCAAGGGACACGAGCTAAACTCCTTGATGTATTCCCGTACTGTGCCTATTTGTCTCAACCTAAATAGAATAATGAAAATAAATAAAGTTCGAAACTTTATTGAGTCAAATAATTTAAAATAATTATATTAATAATATTTTTGAATAATATAAATTATTTTAAATAATTTAATTGAACAACTTAATTAATTAAATTGCTATAAATAATAGTAGTGATTAAAAATTATAACTATAAACTAAATCATTACGATCAGGGTTAAGTAATTATCACCACAAAAGAAAATTAAATACTTATCTATTAACTGTTAAGTATTAATTATGATTTAGATAATTAATTTAAAATGTACAGTATGACTTAAATGATTATATCACATGAATAATTAATTATCTCACTAGATTTGTTGAGAGTTTAATATTTAATATTTTTGAATTCTTACATGATATGTTGTCAAAATTTTAATAATGATATATATATTAGACATTTAGTTGCATGCATTTCTACTCGAATAAAATTATACTTATGTATAATTTTATATTCTCGTTCAGATTAGGATCATTGGTCGCAGCTGCGAGTTCGAAATATCCAGGTCCGTATAATTATTTTAAATGTTGTATTTTCCCAAACAGGTAGCCTTGTCAGAATGAGCTGGGAGACAATTTCTAATCTCAGAATAAACTGGGAGACCATGACTACTCTCAAAATGAGTTGGGAGACCACCTAATCTCTGAATGAGCTGGGAAACAATTTCTAATCTTAGAATGAATTGGGAGACTATGACTAATCTCAAAATGAATTGAGAGACCACCTAATCAGAGAATGAGCTAGGAGACGATTTCTAATCTCAAAATGAGCCGGGAGACGACTTTTTCTAATCTCAGAATGACCTAAGAGATAATTACTAAAGACTTGTGTTTAATAATAATAAAAATGAGTGAAATGATAATAGGGATTATATTGACTTGTTTAATTTAATTATGCGGCTTAGTGGTTTTATCACTAACGCGGAATTGCCTCTATAGGTGAGCAGCATTGGACTGAAGAATAGAAGTGTGGTTGGTGGTTCTTTTACCAACCTAGGTATGGTGAATCGATAATAAAAAAATTGGACCTCCTTATTATTCTCTTGTGTTATAAATGTGGCTATCGGAAACAGTTTGAGACTTTGGGACAGTTATTTTATATTTTAGAGAACATGATTTATTGTTATGATTTATATTATATGTTACGAGACTTATTTGCTGTATTTCAATTCATGTTCTGGAATGTTACATTTACATTACCTATTTTTTTAAGTAACACCCGGTCCAGTCAGGCGGGTCGTTACCTCAACTAGCACAATGCACGCACACACCAATCCTATCGGCTACCAACACGACACAACAATCTATCGATCACAATACCGATCAAACGTACACAATAGTGCCGCAACTTGTGACTACCCCCACGCCAAGCAATTCTCAGCGCTATCGACAACCTCAACTACCGCTACCCAGTACACGGCATGGACTAGTTCTGGAATCCAACAGAACCTACCCGGCACCAAACCACAATTGTCGACACAACACTATTACGGAACCCCTATTCCAACCTTTATTGCAAACTCAAACAAAGGATTACAAGTAATTTTACCCTGACTAGCTGTTTGTCGTGGACATGGAAACCCCAACGATGTTGGCCTTCCTTCCCGATAGGAAGGCCGTGAGAATTAAAGGAAACTCCGCTCACAAATAATCCTCACCACAACCCTCAAGTCATCCCCTTGGATAGACTTGTTACATGCAATTCACTCAGCTTGAAAAGCACTTGGTTGTGTGGAACGCAGAATTGTGTACCTAGATCCCTGGTCGACGAAGGCACCCCTGCACCATGAAGTTCCAACTCTATACGATGACCTGGCTAGAGCAACTTCACTGTCTCCCTTACTAGATCACAGCAAGCACTTCTCCACGTAGCGCTTCACCACAATTCACCCAACGCGTTCTCTCAAAGAGTCCGTCGCTCAATGCACAATTCCTTGATTGTTCGATTCTTTTTTCTCTTCTCCAAGAATCCGTTCTCTTTGTAGTTTACTCCCGTGTAGTTATCTCCAAGCACTGAAGATATTCTCTCGGTAGATCACGCGGCCAATTCTCCACGCTCTTCATCTCTGTCGTCCTAGTTATTGCTGGAATCCTTGCTCGTGCATATGGATAGAATACTGTAATCTTCCCAAAGATCCGATATACCTTATCTGCAACTAACTTTGGCCAAAACCTTTGGTTGCACCACTAGGCACTGTGTCTCGCCCCCTTGCTTGATCCTAGCACTTGTTTGATCATCTGTTCAACCTCACGTCCTTCCCGAGTTTACCGCTGCAAACACTGGACATCGCCACCGCTGGATCACAGCATCACTCGACCATCGCCTGACAATCACTAGCGCTCACGCACCAGCGCTCGGCATCGCGATCGTGCACAGTGCTCACTACCGCACGGTCATACACGCTGCGTTCACTACCGCTCGTGCTCGCACGGTCAAGCGTGCTTGCTCCACATTGCCTGCCGATGCCTGTGCTAACCTGCTCGCTACTCCCAGCCATAGTTCTCGGTCATCAGCACCCGCTTGGACCCAATTCACGACCCAATTAGCATCTTGAGGTTTATTGCTGCTCGAACCCAGCCACATGCCCGGTACTCCAGTCCTGCTGCATATGCTGTCACCAACACTTTGCTCGTCCACAATGCTCCAGTCATTCCATAGTTACGGGCACCATGGTTCAACTACCTTCAATAGTGTGGCCAGTTGTTTACACCACTAGGGCAACCCCGGTCACCCCTTTGAAACATGGGAACGCTAGGAATAACCACCAAACCCTAGCCCCGTCACGTCCCATGGACTAGACCTGTGACAGCCACCCCCACTCCCTCCGCCTAGCCACCACCCCCAGCCGCCACCCCTGCTATCACCAACCCCAACCCCCCCCCTCCCTCCCCTTCGCCACCGCCTGATTCCCCACTGAACAGTTATTTGCCTAACTTTTTGGTTAGCCTTGGAAAGATGCATGCAACAAAAATCTTAATGTCCTTTGAACAGTCTTTCGTTTGTTTGACAATCGTTGATATTGTAAGTATCCAATTTGTATCAATGGAATTTTTGGCTGAGGTTATGAAAGGTAAAGGATAAACTCCTTTTAATAATGCTAGAATGCCGGCATGTGTTGCCTTTCTTCGTGAAAAAATTGACATCACTCCCAATAGCGGAGAGGTTGTAAAGAAAATACAACCAACCTGCAAGAGTGTTTCAGTAAAATGCAGGCGGCCAAATCTTGATGGCAATAACAGAGTGAACAATTTATAGAAGTAATTTAGCAATATTGCAAAAGTGAGCCGACGTTTTCCAAAATACCGCATAAACTATTTGTTATGTTGTGTATAGAAGATTGATTGTAGAATCTTCTATTTTCCTTCATAATTGCCATGGACATTGTGCCTATGAGAATAAACAAGAGTGGTAATATTTTCGGATCACTCAACAGAGTGAAGGAGAAATTTTCGAAGAATGAGAAGACATCAGTTCGTTCGAGCTTGAGGAGGAATGTATGAAATGGCTGCTGCTTCAATTAATTTGGTCATTTGTCCAAAGATTCTGGTTCTGTCATTTTATCTTTTTTAAAAATAGTTGTAATGTGTTACTATACTCGAAGGTGGGGTTGCCCAAAGACGGACATTAAAGTGTCCGCAAAAAAAAGGGGTATTGCGGTCTGTCAAAACTAAACTAGTTCGTGGTGTGAAATTAGAGCAGCGCAACAGAAATTAAACTCTTAAAATAACAAAAATAGGAGGACATTACCAAGTATAAGGACACCAAAATTAATGTGAAAACCCTCGTATTGAGGAACAAACCCACAGACCACACCAACCAAATCTTCACTATAAATAATAAGAATGCAATGACTTTCTCTCACGTTGTCTCACACACTTGAGGTACACTCATTACAAAAGAGTTGGAAACAACTTTTTTGATTAATACAACTCCAACCAATCAAGACAGAGAACCTAACAAAATTCTCAAACTCTTATTTTTTTCCTCACTCTTGTCTTGGTGAATTATTTTCCTCACTTTCTTGCATTTTTCATTGTAGTGTTTGAAGTGCTCCTCCTCTTTTCCTTTTACAGCCATGGGAGAAAGGGTTGGCGTGTAAAACCCGTGACTCGAGTCAGGGTTTTACGTTACTAAACTAGTCAGTTCGACCGTTGGTTCGAGTCGAGTCAGTTGCATGAACCGCGTGGTGGGCAGGTATTAGACGAGAGTCAGGTGTACCTGAACATATGATGATAACGTCGAGAAGATGGTGAGAAATGAGTTATCAGAATATATGAAAGTATGCAGTATTATTTTCATTTTATATATTTGATCGTAGAAATAGTTTTAGGCTGAATAATGCATTAGGACGCGTTGGATTATATTCGGGTGGGTTATTAGTTATAGAGCATGTCATTTGGATGTTGTTGTGTTTGTTTTATTTTATGAGATTTTTTCCATATTTTTCTAGATTTTTTTAAGAATTTATTACGAACTAGTTATTATTTTGACTCGAGTCAGAATCGAGTCAATACTTATTTATGATTTTGCCATTGGAGTATTTCACCTCCTTTCTCGATACTTCCTCACCCAAACCCTACCACCGCCGCCTTGTGTCGTCGCCGCCACCGCCGCTATCGACGCCGCGCTACTGCTGATCAATGCAGCCCCACACTGCCGTGAAGTCGCCATGCCGCCACGACTCACCCCGGCCATCGTCTCGCCGCCATGACGGCGGAATCGCCCCACAAGCCGCGATGCCCTCCCTTATGATTCACCAATGTCCGGGCTGTGCCGCCACCGCTGTGACCCCGACGACCACCCCCTCGCCGTTGCCGACATTTCCCCCATCATCCCGACCGCCGTCGAGCCGCCCGATCGGAGCACGCCGCCGCCATCGACCATTTTCGACGCCGTCGCCGACAGCCATTGCCACCTCAGCTACCCTGTGTGACACCACCATTGGACCAAGCTCGTCGAGCTGGTGCTGATAGACCCCCTGATTGCCCTGTCCCGAATCATCGCCGGAAAACCGACATCGCCGGAAAACTGCCGACACTGCCGAAAACCGCCGACACTCGCCGGAAAACCGCCGGAACCACCGGAAAATTGGATTCGTGGGAAATTTGCCGGATCATCCGCCGAACGCACCCGGTCCAATCTGATCGGACTTCGGACGCCGCTAGGTGCCGAATTCGAGTTTCGAGCCACGAAACGGAAACCCTAGCCGTCGCCGATTTTCGACGACGCGAGGTATAATTTATTTTAACTTAATTATTTGAAAGTATTGATTATTAGAATTGCATGCTAGGATTGGTGAATTGTGTGTTATAATAATATATATAAATGTAGATTTGATTAAGGATAAAATATGAAATTTGTTTGATTGAGTGGTGTTAAAAATGGAGGCTAAGAAACTAATTAGGGTAACTAGGTAATGATCATGATCTAATGCAAACTAGCCTAAGTAGACTTGCTAGAATTGATATAGGTTGATGTGTGTTGATTGATGCGTGATTGTGTTGATTGTGTGTGCATGCTATAGGATGTGTGATTCATCATGCGGGCGTTAGTTTTTAGCTTGATTGTGTAGGTACGGTGTAGGAGCTCGCCGCCTAGGCGCGTGGACCCGTTTGGAGCTTCTACCAGGTCCGTTTAGGACTCGTTCTCTATTTTTATGCTACTCTATTGTGTATTTGATTTATCATGTGCAGGACGAGTTAAGTGGCATTTTATCGGATCCCACTTAACTCGGGCCATTTAGCCAATGATTTTCCGGATTAATAACCCTCGAGGATGAGATCCCTCGAGTTTGTTTTCGAACTTCAGATCCAGCTCACGATGCCTTCGGGCCTATTGTATAAATCCCAACCTAGACCTATATATATATGTATAGTTTTCGCGTTTTCAGTGAGAGATTGAATGAGGGAAATCCGACTACCGTGCTACGCGAGCGGGCACGTGTGAGTCGATAGTGGGCTCTGGAATGGTGTGCGGGCCGTTTCATTCCCGAGGGATCCTGACAACTCCACCTTTGAGTTCCTCAAACCCGGAGAAGTGTGGAGGTTCACGGGTACTGCAATGCAGCACATGTCTAGACTTGTGGTTTCAAAGGGTACTAAAGGCGACTGCCTGAGAGTGCTCGGCCTTCGTGCTCAAGGCCAGGAGTAATATGGAAGGTGTAGAGGGCGAAAAGGAATGAGATTTGATGCGAGAAGCGATAGAGAAATGGGTAAGGTATGAGAATGAGAAAGAAAGGGGGACGCTGTCGACCCGAGGGCGACGGCTCCCATATGTGCCCTGATGAGAGTTCTTGAGGAAGTATATGGTTTTCATTCAACAAGAGAGTTTGCTCTCCTGTGCCAGATTGATATTAGTTATTTTCCGGGCCGGTAACACTCGTTACTGACGGTTTTTCTATATATATGTAGGTGAGGAATGCGAGCGATGAAAGCTGTTGGGACTGCGGAGGAGCAGCACGGAACCGCGCACACATGTACCTGCCGCGTGTAATGTATAATGATGGTGTGTTAATGCTGTGTGAATGATAATTAGAATGTTTTTGTCTTGATAAATTGCTTCTTATGAGACGAGCGGATAGATTGTGAATGAGTAGGGAGCCTTGGAGTTCAGACTCGGCTCAGATGAAAACGAAATGAGATAATGACTGAATGCCATAGTAGATTGTTATGTTTTATCGTATTTTGATAAAATATTTATATACCCTTGTTGTGGACAGGTTGGCCCCTATTGCACTTTTAGGGGAGATTTTGTCCGTTTTTACGTAAATATTAATGAATTTTTATTTAAATTTCTTGCTTGTTGAATGGTTTTGTTTTGCTTGCATATCATCACATGCATGTAGGACTCCGTTAGAACCCAATTGTTCCCATTCATGCATCTCATGGTTGCATCCCCATCTTAAGACGCCGAGGGCAGATCCGGGTCGGCTTAACCGAACCAGTACGATTAGCGAACGGTTCGGTCGCCGGTGACATTTCCGGGTCGGTTCACGGGTGAGCCGAAACGGGGTGTTACAATAATGGTATCAGAGCTAACCCTTGGTTGATTAAGATGGTAGATGCGTTACAGGTTACATGTGTGCCGAAGCTGCTCCGAGCTGTTCCGACAGGTATTTTTCTGTTTTAATGTTTTTGATTGTAGATTTCCTTACAAATCGGTAGTGTGACAGGTGAGTAGACTAGAGCAGGAACTACTAGCAGGATGGTCACACAGACCCGTCGGACACAGATCAGGAGTCCATCTCCTCCCATGCCCAGGCAGGACAGTCCTAGCCCTGTTCACAGTGACGCCGCCTCCAGTCAACCTAGGACTGCCATGCCACCAGTAGAGGTCAGTGTGCCAGTTTCAGCTAGCCGACGTGGTGAGAGCCATCATCGAGACAGTCGCCGCAACCGAGATAGTCGCCGGGACCTAGATAGTCGCAGGGACCGAGACAGTGGTCGTGACAGTTACCGCACCAGAAGTAGTCGACAGGAGAGAGACGCAGCGATTGCCAGGTTGGTGGAAGCTCAGATACAAATGCAGCAAAGTCAGGAAGAATTTAGGAGACAAATGCAGCAAGACCAAGAGGAATTCAAGAGAGAGCTCAGACAGATAGCTCTTTCTGTGGCCAGAACTGAGAAGAGACCAGCAGTAGGTGAAGAGGCACAGGGAGAGCCGGCAGTTTCCACAGACCCTCTGCCGCCGCCTCCTCCTCCACCGCTGCAACAGAGGACTACTCCAATGACAGTTCCCCTATTTGCCCCACTTCAGGCGGGGATGAGACCGGACATCAGTGGAACCGCAGCAGTAGGTAGCGGGCAGACTGCAGGCGGAAGTGGAGCTGCAAGATTTGACGGTGTACCAACAGGTACGGGACCACAATTTCCTCGGTATGAGCAAGGAGAAAGATCGAACAGATCAGTGGATACGAGGAAATTGGAACTGTGGCAGTACGAAAAGTTCGTGAAGAATGGTGGACGACCTTTCTTTGGAAAGTTGGACGCGGAAGAGGCATTCTTGTGGATATCGTCAGCTATAGGAGTGTTTGACACTATGGCATGCCCCATGGAGCACCGAGTGCGCATCATCACAGGAGCATTCCAGGACGAAGCCAGGATATGGTGGAGTTCGGTCCAGAATTCTGTATTCGCCCATCGTCAGCCCCAGGACATCACATGGGAGGAATTTAGGGCGGAATTCGATGGAAAGTATTTCCCGCCAAACATCAGGAAGAGAAAGGAACGAGAATTCCAGACGCTGAGGCAGGGACCCATGACAGTGGTACAATACGAGACTAGGTTTAGAGCTCTGGAGAGATTTGCACCAGACTTGGTGTCCACCGAAGAAAGAAGGATAGAGCGTTTTTACGAAGGCCTCCATCACGAGATCAGGATGGCCTATTTGGATAGGAAGTTCGCTACTTTCGGTGATGTTGTGAGAGCTGCAGGCGAGGCAGAACGAGTTATAGCTGCTAGACCTCGCCGGGATGTTGACCAGAGGCAGCAACATTCGAGGCCGTATCAGCCAGAGCAGGGAGAACAACAGAGACATCGGTTAGATGCACCAGTTGCCATGAGGGCTATGGATGCCCAAGTTCAGGGCTACAGAGCACCCTTCTGTCAGAATTGTCGACGTCGTCATGGAGGTGAGTGCAGAGCAGGCACAGACGCATGCTACAGATGCGGTCAGCGAGGACATAGAGCTGCAGAGTGCAGTGTAGGCACAGACGTATGCTATAGTTGCGGTCAACCAGGGCATAGAGCCGCAACTTGTCCAACTAGCCAGACCCAACAGGTGACACTCCCAGCACCTCTGCAGAGACTTACACTCCCAGCTCCCCAGCAACAACCACAGCAGAGATGTCAGCAAGGTCAAGGTCAAGGCCAGAGAGGCAGAGACCGACAGCCACTGAGACAGCAGCAGAGAGGACTTGTAGCTATCATGACAGGACAAGAACACCAGGCCTTGGATCAGAGCGGAATGCAAACAACACCACCAGCAGGACCGTCCATCTCGGTACCACCATGGACAGCTGGGATGGACACAGCCACGATTGCTGAAGCACTGGAAGATACGACAAACGTGATAGGTACGCAAGCGTCTCACCTCGGATTTCACATTTAGTAGATAGCTACCAGAGTGAAACCTCCTTAATCTAAAATTTCGAGGACGAAATTTTTATAAGGAGGGAAGGTTGTAAAACCTGTGACTCGAGTCAGGGTTTTACGTTACCGAACCAGTCGGTTCGACCGTTGGTTCGAGTCGAGTCAGTTCATGAACCGCGTGCTGAGTCGAGGCCAGCTGTGAGTTATGAGCGATGAGAGTCAGGTGTACCTGAATATATGATGATAACGTCGAGAAGATGGTGAGAAATGAGTTATCAGAATATATGAAAGTATGCAGTATTTTTTCTTTTTATATGTTTGATCGTAGAAATAGTTTTAGGCCGAATAACGCATTAGGACGCGTTGGATTATATTCGGGTGGGTTATTAGTTATAGAGCATGTCATTTGGATGTTGTTGTGTTTGTTTTATTTTATGGGATTTTTCCATATTTTTCTAGATTTTTTTAGAATTTATTACGAACTAGTTATTATTTTGACTCGAGTAGGAATCGAGTCAATACTTATTTACGAGTTTGCCATTGAGAGTATTTCTTCTCCCTCCCGACACTTCCTCACCCAAACCCTACGCCGCCGTGTGCTGTCGCCGTCGCCGCCGTCACGCCGCCGATCGACGCCGCCCAGCCTTGCCGTGCCGTCGCCGTGCCGCCACGACCCACCCCGGCCACCGTCTCGCCGCCACGCACGCCGCGAATCGACCCACAAGCCGCGACGCCCTCCCTCGGCCAGATTCACCGCCGTCCGAGGCATCGCCGCCGCCGCTGTGACCACCGATGACTCACCCCCTCGCCGTCGCCGACGTTTCCCCCATCATCCCGACCACCGTCGAGGCCGGCCGTAGCCCCGATCGGAGCACGCCGCCGCCGCCACCCATTTTCGACGCTGTTGCCGATAGCCATTGCCGCCCCGACTACCCTGTTTGACACCACCATTGGAGCAAGCTCGTTGAGCTGACACATCAGGGCGACGGCTCCCATATGTGCCCTGATGAGCGTTCTTGAGGAAGTATTTGGTTTTCATTCAACAGTAGAGTTTGCTCTCCTGTGCCAGATTGATATTAGTTATTTTCCGGGCCGATAACACTCGTTACTGATGGTTTTTCCATATATATGTAGGTGAGGAATGCGAGCGATGAAAGCTATTGGGACTGCGGAGGAGAAGCACTGAATCGCGCACACATGTACCTGCCGCGTATAATGTATAATGATGGTTTGTTAATGCTGTGTGAATGGTAATTAGAATGTTTTTGTCTTGATAAATTGCTTCTTATGAGACGAGCGGATAATTGTGAATGAGTAGGGAGCCTTGGAGTTCAGACTCAGCTCAGCTGAAACGAAATAGATAATGACTGAATGCCATAGTAGATTGTTATTTTTTATCGTATTTTGATAAAATATTTATATACCCTTGTTGTGGACAGGTTGGCCCCTATTGAAATTTTAGGGGAGATTTTGTCCATTTTTCTGTAAATATTAATGAATTTTTATTTAAATTTCTTGCTTGTTGAATGGTTTTGTTTTGTTTGCATATCATCACATGCATGTAGGACTCCGTTAGAACCAATTGTTCCCATTCATGCATCTCATGGTTGCATCTCCATCTTAAGATGCTGAGGGCAGATCCGGGTCGGCTTAACCGAACCAGTACATTAGCGAACGGTTCGGTCGCCGGTGACATTTATGGGTCGGTTCACGGGTGAGCCGAAACAGGGTATTACATGGTGGCTTAGGGTTAGCCACCCATTGCCCTCTCTTTAGTACCAAAGGTAGTAGTATCCCACCTTAAATGGTTGAAACCAACTAGATAGGGTGGCTAGTAGTTTTCACTTGGGGCTTTTGTCGGTTACATTTCACACATGGGCATTGACCGATTACAAATTTGCCCCCTCAAAAGCCATGAGATGAGAATCCCTTTTCTAGTGATTTTAGTGTCTAGGGTTTATGCCAGCTGACCTGACACAAAATTCATGTTTCTCCCGAGGTACAACCTTTGTCATGAAGTCTGCAAGATTTTTATCTGTGTGAATTTTCTACAATTTTATCTCTTGATTCTTGATAGACAAGCGAAGCCAATGATATCAAATGTCAATATGCTTTGTGTGGCCATATTATGTAGCATTTTTGCTTAAATCAAATGCACTTAACTATCACAATGTATAATATATTCATTCTGTTTCATTCACAATTCTTGAAGAAATCTCTTCAACCAAAGCATTTCTTTACCTGCTTGGGTTCCTACAATATATTCAACCTCTGTTGTAGATAAGGTAACATATTTTTGCAATTTGGACACACCATGACATGGCTCCCATTGCAAAAGTAAATAAGAATCCTGATGTTGATTTTCTAGAATCAACATCTCTTGCTATATCTGCGTCAGAATAAATTTCCAAAATTGGTTTAGAACTACCAAAGCACAAACACATGTTAGAAGTACCTCGTAGATATCTAATTATCCACTTAACTGCTTCCCAATGTTCACTACTAGGATTAGAGAGATATTGACTCGCAACACCAACTACATGAGCAATATCTGGTCATGTACAAACCATGACATACATTAAACTCCAAACTATTGAGGAATATGGAATGCATGCCATGCCATCTTTTTCTTCCTAAGTGAATAGGACATGATTTCTTGCTCACTTTGAAATATCTGGTGCATAGTTGTACCAATTGATTTTGCATGCTACATGCTAAACTTTCAAAGGACCGTTCAATGCCTCTTCCTTGTCACAACCAAAAGTTTCTAAGTTTTTCTGTCACGATTGGTTTGCATCCCTAGCATTTGTCTTGGTGGGCATAAGTCTTTCACATCAGATGATTTAGACAAA